>JAOTQR010058402.1:0-14076 GCA_025774065.1 Solanum ossicruentum | reverse complement strand
ACATTGAATGCAGGTTTGACAAGTCACATGCATTACATGCCCGCATACTTAGTACATTCAAATGTGTTAATGCATACTTTTGCCTCCATGATCTCACCATGTAGGGACCGAAGACTACTTCATCTACCATTGGATGACTAGAGTTGATTTGAAATATTTATTATGGTGAATCCTATCTTCCAAGGACGAGCCACCATTCCTCTACCTTATGTTTCTTTTACTTTGAGGGTGAGCCCGAGACATGTCTTGGTCCCGTCCCATCTTATGACTAGAGGCATTGTTGGACATCTTGTAGACTCTTGCACGGATATATGCTATATGTTGTAATTGGAGTTTGTGAGTATGGTTATCTATTTGATATGGTATAGATTGATTGTGTGAACGATGATAAGTATGTGTGTTTTGATGGGAAATGTGAGAGATCCTAAGTCCCAAATTTCCCCCATAGAGCGTGTCATACTTACCTGCTCCTTAGTTCTTATGTGATTTGTGAAATGTGAAACCATGTTAATTCCTTTCCCTATGACGTCCCCATAGCGTGAGTCCTACTTTCCTGTCCCTTAGAACTATGTGTTTACTATTTGTATATGCTTCCAAATCAATGATGTGAATATGGATACTTTGAGGCTTGTTTGGAGACTTTTGGGTTCCCATTCGCCGTGTCACTCCTAGACCCTAGGTCTGGGTGTGACAATACTAGATTTATCTTTTGTGTTCTACCAACAAAAATTGTGGTGGAATATAAGTTAGTATTCGTTCATCTTTAATCAGAAGTGTCTTGTTCGAGTCTTAGAAATAACTTTTTGTTGTTAGGAAGCATTTTACTCCTATTTTGGCACTTTTGTAATCCAAATTTAATTGAATTCCAATAATAATACTAGAGACCAAGTGAGGAAAAAAGCTTCTTCTTTTTACACATATAATAATCAAGCATTTCACAAAAGAATTTAAAGATAAGCTCAAAGATTATGAAATTAGGCTAATCAATCCCCCTTCTTTTAGTGAAGAGCCCTTAATCTCCTAGATGTAAAAAATATTCAGTTGTTATCTATTTTATGTTCTCCACATATAAAATTTATCTTTATCTGTACTTTTTGTTTCCTGTACTGTCAATTTGGATTCATTTAAGGTTGATAATCCTAAAACTTTTTGAAAGGAATGATTATTTGTCAATCAGATAAACCTGTTCACTATTTTTCCTTGTAATATATGACGATGATTTTTTCCCTGATGGCTTCAAACTAAAATATTAGGCTATTAACATCTTAAATAGAATGACACTAAATAAGAATTGGGGAGTAGTAAATATCAATAGAAGATTTTAGTGAAGGTAATTTTGAAATTTAATGAGAAGGACAACCAATTAATTTTCATCATACAGCAATTTTCATATGCTCTTGGTTTAATCTTTGTGCATCGTCCTTGTAGTTTCATAAATATTATTTATTTTTTTAATTAGTGATGATAGTTGTGGTTGGAATTGAAGTTATATGAAATGTTGATACATATGTCAAAGTTTTATTGTGATTTTATTTTACTGAGCTTTCTAAAATAACTACTTTATTAAAACCTTATAATAATGGACTAATGAAGATATCAATTTGTTTGAATGGTAAAATTACTTCCACAAAAAATAAATTATACTCATTCTAATGTCATTTTTAGGTTTATTTTTGCAATTTCCTTTTAGCGCATCTTAAAGGGTAAAAAATCAACACCTCCCATATTAAATGTAATAACTCATTATTATAGAATTTATCATTCTTCTAGATTAAAGAATTCCAATAAAATAATTATATTCACTTGTTATCTATTACTTCATTGAATCCCGAGGTAATTCGAATACATAGAGACACTTCCTAATAAGATTTTTTCATACCCAAGTCTCGAACACGATAACTTTGATTAGGGATGTATGGATCATATTGGCATGACCCGACCCCGGTCATGATGGCGCCTGTTAGGTTCCACCAACAGGCAAGCCAATTCCCAACCCAAGGGTACCTATCCTAGCTCTAGTCCAAACCAAATTGGTACAACAATAATATATATGCTGAAACTTACACCGAACCTAGAAGTCAACTGCATAAGTCGTTGTTCATGGTCGGCATAACCTCAAGCGCCAACTAAGTGCTGTCTTCAGTCTTTCTGAAACACCCCGAACCCCTGCTAAGGTGCCCTGTAACATGTTTATGTCGTATACGCCCGACTCTGCAGGCTCAAACCAACCAACTAGAGCTCTATATCGATACCGCCTAATAGGAAAAATCCAATCCGTCCCGAGGGTGATATCAATACCGAGGAAATTCAACATATCACTCGATCCGTGTTTCAAAATCCTAAGGGATCACCATACTAAATCCCTTACTAATAAAAAGGACCTTCTACAACATCAATACCTGACTTGGGATAAAAGAAATTCATAATCCATACTCAAGTAAACCAGGGGCTATGCAAAACATCCAACACTGTACAACCATAACCCAAGTACCAGGCAATCCGGCAAAATGATCAATATTCCCAAAGACAAGCATAGCAAGGAATATGAAAAACAACATCCCAACCAGCTAACAATTCTAACAACTAGTCAAAGTGCAGTGGCTGGAAGCTCTAACACGACCTGGATCGAGGGCCTAGACGTGACATCGCAAAAAGGGAACTCGAAGAGACCCCAAACAAGCCTCTTAGCATATCAGTATACATCCTTAATCGCGAAAGCAATTAAACATCAACAAGAGAACATAAAAATAAGAGTAAAAGTGGGCTAAGGGAATCTTTCATAACATAAAATATACAAGAGTCAGGAGAGTCAAAGCTCAAAGCACCATCACATAACTTGTCCAACAACACCTTTAAACTTAGAATTGAGCAGGGGCCAATACAACTTTCCAAGCTCACCCTCATATTCAAAGCATACAATAAAAGAAAGAGAGTTCTTGCATAACATAAGATACAAATGATATTGTCCTCGGAGTTGAGGACTCACTAAACTTGCTTCAAAGATAGTACTAGTCACGTGGAGGAGGAAGATGATCAAGTGGGGATCCAGCTCATACATGATAACATCATGTAGGCATAGAGTATACATTATTATATTTAAATATACTAAGTACGTAGGATGCAATATAACAAGAGATAGGCAACAAAATTAAAAGGCATAACCATAAGCAAGAGATAGTATATTAGCAACATGGCATGCATGAACAATGCTTGAAGTAAAATATGCTTGAAAAATAATCATACTTACATAAGTTGTTTAACACAATAAGGTGACATGATTAGATCATCCAAATACCTTGTACTAGAGGGTAAGAGATATGGCATAGGTCATAACCCCTTCTAGTAGATTATGGGTAGTACATAAGGGTAAAGAGATAGCATAGGTCATAATCCCTACATGTAAGCATGAAATGATAATATCACATGAGGATAGAAAGGTAGCATAGGTCATAACCCCTACATATGAAAATGAGATAATACAAAATATTGCATTGCATATGAGGGTGAGGCGTACCACATAGTTCATAACGCCTTCATATGAGTATAAGAAATTGCATAACATCAAATCATACATGAGGGTAAGGTGTACAACATAGTTCATAACCCCTTTATGTAGAAATTGGCCTTGTGCTAGGGTGTAAGACATATAACATAGTTCATAACCCCATCTAGTAGGCTTCATAATTCATAAGTGCATAACCCTTAGCATGAGGACTCAATAACTCATCAACAACCGATATTTATATAAATCATGCAATTATAAAGTTACTTAAATCATAAACCATGCAATAGACCATCAATAACTCAAGAACCCTAAATCGGACATTTTATCAAACACTTGGCTAGAGTGTAATGCTAGTGTAGAATCATGCAATTCAAGAATGAAATCATGCAAGAAAACTTGAAGTATTCATGAAAGTCGAATGTGCTTCTACAGAATCTTGAACAAATTACTGTTTTAGGATTTAATTAGTTGAATTACATGATTTTACCTTACTACATGAACCTTAGCTTGATTTCTCATTATGTTACATATTTTACTTACATGAGCATGTATGAGCATAATTTGAGCCTAAAGAGTCTATATAATCAAAATGCTTTAATTCTATATTTATTCTCCTAAATGCTATGAGTTAGAATGATTCATGATTGATCCTTATAATTTAGGAACTGAACCCTAAGATGATTTAACCAAAAAGTTGATAGTCAATGTGATGAGTTGAGTTGATTAATGTCCAATAGACTAGATGAATGAGTTAACCATAGGGTTGATGTCTTATAAGCATAGTGAGTCTTGGGAGCAGTCTTGAGCACCAAATTGAGTAAGAGTAAGTCCAACTCAAACTCAATAACGACGTAGCCAACGTTGGAGAGGATCAAACTATAAAATCGGATATTTCCTATTGTCCTAAAAAGAGGACTTAATGTTACTGATAGGATGTCCTACACCCTCGATAGGGTATTAGATGAATGTGGTAATGACATTGCTTCGTTATATCATCATCGGCTCATAGGTGATGGTTGTTGGTTAGAGAAACTCCCAAATAGTCCTTGATAGTACTCCGAGTGGATAAGACATAGATAATAGATGACTAATCATTGTCTGCACTGTATTCTTACTTTAGACTCTTAGCATGATGATTGTGTTTCCTACTTCTTGAGTTGAGTTATTTGAGTTGATGTTATTCTTCCTTTATATGTTTCTTTCTGCCATTTTACATGCTCATACATTCTAGGTATTTACATCTATTTGGGCCTGTATCTTTTCATGGTGCAGAGATAGGTACTAGTGGTCATTAGCAGGTGCCCCATTGAGGACCTATTTGCTTTCAGTTGATTGGTGAGCCTTCCCTACTCTCGTAGGACAATGTGTTTCTATTTTAGCTTTGAGTTTAGATGTATTTTGTTATATTTGGAGGGAGCCACGGGTCTGTCATTGGCCCCATTATTCAGATGGTTTAGAGGATTAATAGACTAGACTGTTGATGTGATGATTGGATGTTATTATTGACTAGTTTCTTTCATACTAATCTTACTCTGTAGATGGATATATTGTTTGGCCTTTGACCCTTATTTATCAATTGTCATCTCTTTTCTTTAAGTATTCTTTTCATGGATGTCTTTTGCTACTAGAATGAGATTGAACGAATGTGATGAGGCTGAGTGGTTCACTTGGGGACTATCTATAGCCTCTGAGTGTCGGCCATGCCAAGGGTACCCTCCCAAAGCGTGACAAACTTGGTATCAAAGCATAGAATTCAAGTGTCCTAGGGAGTCTGTAAAGTTGTGTCTAATAGAATCTTTTTTATGGGTGTGTTATCCACCATACTTCATAAGGAAGAGGCTATAGGATATTAGGAATTGTTTCACTTCCTTCTATTCTAAGTTCGTGAGATAGAGTTAAAAACTCTACAAATCTCTTTTCTAACTCATGTGTTACGCCCTTGCAGATCATGCCACCAAAATATACCGTGACCCAGGGGGATGCTTCAGCTAGCCATGTTGGGAATACCACTTCAGAGGCACCCAGTCAGATGGAAACGAGGGGTCAAGGTCGACCATCCAGAGTTACTGAGGTTCCACAAATGCCTACTGCTTAACTTACTCCTGCCATAGAGGCTGACTTCAGAGGAGCTATCACCATGCTCACTCAACTGGTAGCTGATAAGAGTGGGAATCGGCGTTCACATACTCCTAGTTCTAATTCGCAAGAGCCAACAATAACTGCCACCTAACTAAAAACGTTTCTGAGGATGAACCCACTAGTCTTCACAGTGTCTACGGTTGAGGAAGAACCCCAGAACTTTTATTGATGAGATGTGAAAAATGTTTAAAGCTATGCATGTAACTGAGATGAAGGGATTTGGACTCACTTCCTATAAATTCAAGGATGTCGTAAATGTCTAGTACAATCAATGGGAAGAAACACGAGGTGAGAATGTTGAATCTGCCATTTGGGATGACTTTGAGGGTGCCTTTCTTGATCACTTCTTTCCACGAGAGTTGAGCGAAGTGAAGGTGGATGAGTTTGTTAACTTGAAGTAGGAAAGGATGACTGTCAAAGAACATAGCCTCAAATTCATACAGCTATCTAGGTATGCTCCAAAGATAGTCCTCGATGTGAGGTCTAAGATGAGAAAGTTCATATCCATCTAGGGCAAACATATGAAAAAAAGAGTACAAAGCAACATTGCTGACTCAGGACATGGACATCTCTAGGCTTATGGTCTATCCGTAATAACTTGAGTACAAGGTATAGGGAGGAGACTTGAACAAGAAGGTTAAGTCAGTAGGGAATAAGCCTAGCTAGCATAAACAGAGTAAGGAGGACAAGTCCTATTTTCAAAAGAGGTCTTCAAATTGTGCACCATCTTCAGCAAGTGCACTAGCTCCGAGAAAAAGATATGATCAGAAGTCTTAGGGCTATCAGAATTACAAAGCTCAGAGTTCTCAATCCCATGCTAGTGTGACTCAAAGTTCGAAGGGGAAACCACCATGTGGAAATTATGGTAAATTCCATATAGGTAAGTGTCATAAGGGCATAAATGCTTGCTATAGGTGCAGACAGACTAGCCACTTCCAGAATGAGTGCCTAATGAGGAGGAGGGGTGATGGAGGTAATAAAGCTCAATCTTCAGCAGCACCACAGAGAGGTGCCACAACTAATAAAGGGGGTACATACTGTCTGTAGGCGATGGGAAATCAATAGGATTAGGGAGTTGCACTAAATGTTGTCATAGGTATGCTTCGAGTCTTTTCTTATGATGTGTGTGCTTTGCTTGACCCAGGTGCCACTTTATCATTTGTAACTTCATATATGGCTAGTCAGTTTGAGATCCTTCCTGAATGTCTTCATGAGCCCTTTAGTGTTTCTAGTCCTATTGGTGAGTTTATTCTAGCTAAAAGGATATATAGAGATTGCACTATGTCTATCTATCAGAGGGATACTTTGGCACAATTAGTCTAGTTTGAGATGATTGACTTTGATGTGACTCTTGACATGAATTGGCTACATGCATGTTATGCCTCTATTGATTGTAGAACCCGAACTGTCAAATTCCAATTTCCAAATGAGCTTATCATAGAGTGGAAGGGTGATTCTATTGCGCTTAAGGGTAAGTTTATTTCTTACCTTAAAGTTAGAAAGCTAATCTCAAAGAGATGTATCTATCACCTCATACGAATTAAGGTTGATGATGTAAAGTCTCCATCTTTGGAGTCAATTCCAGTTGTCAATGAGTTTTCAGATATCTTTCTTGATGATTTACCTGCAGTCCCCCTTGATAGGGAGATTGACTTTAGGAAAGATGTTCTCCCCGATTCCCAACCTATTTCTATTATGCCTTATAGAATGGCCCTCGCAAAGTTCAAAGAACTGAAAGATTTGTTGAAAGATCTCTAGGATAAGTGATTTATTAGGTTGGTATCTCATCATGTGGTGCTCCGGTCTTATTTGTGTGAAAGAAAGATAGTTCTCTCAGGATGTTTATAAATTCTTCCAGTTGAATAAGATGACTATTAAGAACAAATATCCCCTTCAGAGGATTGAGGACTTGTTTTACCAACTTTAAGGTGCTACTATTTTCTCAAAGATAGACATCAGATTAGGCTATAACCATTTGAAAGTGAGAGAATATGATATTTTGAAGATGGCTTTTAGAACCCGATATGGTCATTTTGAATTTCTGGTAATGTCCTTCGAATTGACAAATGCTCATGCACTTTTATGGACTTGAAAGTGAGAGAATATGACATTTTGAAGATGGCTTTTAGAACCCGATATGGTCACTTTGAATTTCTGGTAATGTCATTTGAATTAACAAATGCTCATGTACTTTTTTGGAATTGATGAACAGAGTACTGAGATAGTACCTTGATGTGTTCATAATTGTGTTCGTCGATGATATTGTGGTGTACTCCAGAGATGAGGAAGAGTATGTCGGTCACTTCTGAATTGTCCATCAGACCCTCAGAGATAAGGAGTTATATGCTAAATTTTCAAAATATGAGATATGGCTTAAGTCAGTATCATTATTGGGTCGTGTTGTTTTGGGTGATGGTATTTGAGTGGATATACAAATGATTGTTGCAGTTAAAAACTGGCCTAGACCCACCTCTCTGACTAATATAAGGAGTTTTCTAGGTTTGGTTGGTTATTACCGAAGATTTGTTAGGGGATTCCTTTCTTTCCTCACGAATGACTTAGCTGACTCAAAAGAAAGCTAAGTTTTAATGGTTCGATGAGTGTGAGAAGAGTTTTCAGGAATTAAAACCCAAATTAAAGACTTCACTAGTATTGACTTTACCTAAAGGGATGGATGATTTTTTGATCTATTGTGATGCTTCTAGGGTGAGATTGGGATGTGTTCTACTGCAGAGAGGTAAGGTCATATGCTATGCATTCAGACAAGTCAAGAACTATGAGTAGAACTGTCTAACACATGACTTAGAATTGTCTACAGTGGTGTTTGCACTCAAGATTTGGCGCCACTACTTGTATGGAGCACATGTGGATGTACTCACAGACCACAAAATCTTGCAATAAGTCTTCTTAGAAACAACTTAACTTGATGCAGAGGAGATGGCTTGAGTTGCTCAAAGACTACGACATGAGCATCCTTTACTATTCAGGTAATGCTAACATAGTTGTTGATGCTCTTAGCAGGTTATCCATAGGAAGCGTTGCCTATGTGAAGGAAGAAAAGAAGGAATTGGCCAAAGAGGTTCATCAACTGGCACGATTAGGAGTTCAACTAGATGAATCTAATTAAGGTGGAATACTTGTGCATAATAGGTCTACATCATCCTTTGAAGTGGAGGTAAAGGAGAAGAAAGATCAAGATCCCATCTTACTCCAATAGAAGGAAGATGTACATGAGAAGAAAGTGATGACATTAGTCAGAGGGGGAGATGGCGTATTGGAATATCAAAGTAGATTACGTGTTCCAGATGTTGATAGTGTTAGAGAAAGAAACATGGTAAAAGCTCATAACTCTAGATATTTCATCCATCCAGGATCTACTAAGATGTACCATGACTTGAGAGAAGTCTACTAGTGGAGTGGAACAAAGAAAAACATTGTTGAGTTCATTTCTTAGTGCCTGAATTGCCAACAAGTTAAAGTTGAGCACCAAAGGCCATGTGGAGTAGCTCAGAATTTGAGATTCCAAAGTGCAAATGGGAGATGATTAATATGGACTTTGTCACAGCTTACCAAGGTTTTGCAGACAGCATGTTTCAATTTTGGTGATACTTGATCGGATGACAAAATCTTCACACTTCTTAGCATAAAGATGACAAAAACTACAGAGGATTATGCCCAGTTATACATAAGGGAGATGGTCATATTGCATGGAGTTCCTTTGTCCATCTTATCAGATAGAGGGGATCATTTCACAGCCAATTTTGGAATTCCTCTAAAAAAGGCTTGGGTTCTAGGTGAACTTTAGTACTACTTTCTACTTTCAAACTGATGGTCAGGCAGAGCGGATGATACAGACTTTGGAGGACATTTTGAGGGCTTGATTCATTGACTTTAAAGGTAATTGGGATGACCACTTGCCTCTGATTGAGCTTGCCTACAACAACAGCTTTTATTCGAGCATTCAAATAGCTCCTTATGAGGCCCTCTATGAGAGGAGATGTAGATCGCCAATTGGATGGTTCGAGGTAGGTGAAGTAAGATTGATTGGGCTAGACCTAGTTCACCGAGATATGTAGAAGTAAAAGATCATCCAAGAGAGATTAAGAATTGCCCAGAGTCGACAAAAATTCTACACTTATGTCAGGATGAGAGACTTGGAGTTTGAGGTTGATGATTGGATGTATTTTAAAGTATCAACTATGAAGGGTATGATGAGATTCAAAAAGAAACGGAAGTTAAGTCCGAGGTATATTGTCCCTTATCAAATCATAAAGAGAGTGGGCAATGTGGTTTATGAGTCAGGGCTACCACCAGAGTTAGTGGCTATTCATCCAGTCTTTCACATTTCTATGCTTAAGAAGCATTTGGGAGATCTTTCCTTGGTTGTGCCTATTGAAAGCATTAGAATGAAGGGTAGTTTGAGTTATGAAGAGGTCCTAGTCTAAATCCTTGATTGCCAGTTTCACTTAAGAACCATAGAGATTGCATCTGTAAAAGGGCTATGGAGAAGTTAATTTGTTGAAGAGGCTACATGGGAAGCTGAGGAGGATATGAAGGTTAGATACCCTCACCTATTCATGACTTGTAATGATGAACTTGATGGTAATAATTCATTTCTACTCCCTTGGTTACTTTCCCATTGTTGAGTTGAGTTCTTATCTCTGCGTTGATGATTCTCTTGAGTCTATGTTTGAGTATGCATGTCTCTAACTGTATCCGTGCCTAATGATGATGTTAGAAATGGGTTTTAATTCTAAATCCTAAGCTAAGACTGATTTCTGAAGTATGAATATTGGAGTATCCGAGTATTTGAGCTCCTTCTTGGTAGGCCTTATAGTCACTAATCATTCAAGGACGAATGATCCCAAGGGGGAGATATTGTAACACCCCCTAATTCTTTCCACTTAATTTGAGTAAATGTACAGAGGAAACTTAGAGAAAAACTGAGAAAAGCTGCAAAAGGTAGATGCATGATGGTCATCTATGGCCTGTAGAAGGGGCCTCATAAACCCCAGATGACTTGGTGAAATTTTCTAAGTCTGAGGCTCATATACGAGATGGCATACGACTCGTAAAGTATATTACGACCTATAGACTGGTTTTGTAGACTGGGGGTGCAAATATCAACTTTTCAGTATCTTGAATTACGAGCTATCAGATGGTCCATAGAAGTTTTTACGACTCGTAGAAGGGGGTCTCATGCCAATTTCTAGTAACTCAGATTTTCAGAGCCCTCATTTACGAGAGGTTATCTAAGGCCCGTAGAATGATCTAGGACCTGTAAATAGGGCCTCATAAATCATGTCAATAGCTTTTAAGAGGGGTATTTTTATCTATTCCTATTCCTTTTTAATCAAATCCTTGGATGTTTTGGAATTAATTAAACCCTAAAATAAAACCCTATGAGTATTTTCACCATTCTTCACGCTTAGGGATTTCTTGAGAACACCAAAGAAGAGATAAAAGCCAGAAATCCAAATTTTAACGCAAAGATCAATTGGAGCTTGATTGTCTCTTCTATTTCCAGGTATGTAAGGCTATCCAAAACATGGATTTTGTTCTTCCATGTCCCCGTAACCTGTATTGATGGTGATGTGAGTAAATTGAGTCTCTTATGGATGTTTCTTGAAGGTTCTTCTAAAAGTCTAATGTATTTCTAAATAATCTTTCATAAATTACTATTTTAGGATTTAACTAGTTGAATTGCATGATTTTGCCTTACTACATGAACCCTAGCATGATTTCTCATTATTTTCACATATTATACTTGCATGAACATAATTTGAGGCGTCTGTAAAATCCCTAAATGCTTTAATTCTACATGTTCTCCTAAATGCTATGAGTTAGAATGATGCATGATTGAGTCCGTATGAGTTAAGAACTGGACCCTAAGATGATGTAACCAAAGAGTTGATAGTCGATGTGATGCGTTAAGTTAATGAATATCAAATGAGACTAGATGAATGAGCTAACCACAGAGGTTGATGTCTTGTGAGCATATTGAGTCTTGGGAGGAGTACTGAGCACTGAATCGAGTAAGATTAAGTCCAACTCGAACTCAATAACTACGTAGCCGGTGTAGGAGAGGATCAAACTATAAATCCAGATGTTTTTTATTGTCCCAAAAAGAGGACTTGATGTTACTGATGGGATGTCTTATACCTCCAGTAGGGTATTGGATGGATGTGGCAATGACATCACTTCATTGTGTCATCACCAGCTCATAAATGATGGTTATCGGTTAGAGAAGCCCCAAATAGGCCTTGATAGTACTCCGAGTGGATGAGATGTAGATAATAGATGGGTAGTCATTGTCTGAACTGCATTCTTACTTTAGACTATTGGCATGATGATTGAGTTTGCTACTTCTTGAGTTGAGCTATTTGAGTTGATGTTATTCTTTCTTTACATGTTTCTTTCTACCATTTTATATACTCGTACATTCCATGTATTGAAGTCCATTTGGACCTATATCTTTTCATGATGCAGAGAAAGGTACTAGTGGTCATCAGCAGGCACTCCATTGAGGACCTATTTGCTTTCAATTGAGTGGTGAGCCTTCCCTACTCTCGAAGGACATTATGTATCTATTTTAACTTTGAGTTTAGACGTATTTTATTCTATTTGGAGGTAGTCATGGGTCTGTTAATGGCACCATTATTCAGATATTATAGAGTTTTATAAAGTAGGTTGTTGATGCGATGATTGGATGTTATTATTGACTAGTTTCTTTCACACTAGTCTTACTCAATAGATGGATAGATTGTTTGGCCTTTGGCCTTTATTTATCAATTGTCATATCTTTTCTTTAAGTATTTTTTTATGATGTCTTCCGCTACTAGAATGTGATGAGGCTGAGTGGTTCACTTGGGGACTAGCAATAGTCTCTGAGTGCCAACCATGTCAAGGGTACCCTCCCCGAGCGTGACACATGCATACTAACTTGACTTCTACTTGTATAGGTGTGTACTACCTGTTACAACATAGATATGTGGATTGGGAACAGTGCATTAATTCTATGTCATACCGTGACTTGATTACGGGCATATGTTGATTCTGCTGGGCCTATCTGTCGGGGTCGAGTGCCGGCCATGTCAAGGGTACACTCCCCGGGCGTGACACATGCGTACTAACTTGACTTGTACTTTAATGGGTGTGTACTACCTGTTACAACATAGATATGTGGACTGGGAATAGTGCATTAGTTCTATGTCATACTGTGACTTGATTACGGGCATATGTTGATTCTGTTGGGCCTATCTATCGGGGGAACCTTTGATACCCCTGTTATTTACCACAAGTTTATTTCCATTACTTGCGGCGGGCTAGATTGTAGCACGGTTGCCTACTAAGCCCGATTTTATTCAATTATTGAGGTTTATGCACAGTTATACTTATGTTAGCTTCTACTCTGAGTTCCCTGCATACCTTGGGAATAAGTTGTTTATTGTGACTTGGGAGAGGTGATATGATTAGGGGTTCCGATTTGAGAGAGAGGGAGGGAGATTTTTCTGATGTTACACTCTAAGATCTAGATGACACACCCTGTTGTTCAAGTCTCCGCTAGTCACGTCTTAGTGTCTAGACCCGGGAGACACTCACTGTGGTCCTAGTCTCCTATGGTTATATCTGAGTGTCTGAGATCGGGGTGTCGATTTTGAAGGGGTATGAGCATTGGCGGTTCCTTTAAGTTGATTGATATTTTGTGGGTTGGAGCCTCGTGATTGATACACTAATGATGAGGCACTATTGATTATTATAGAATTTATCATTCCTCTTGTTATGCCGAAAAATGACCGACTTTAATAAAAATTTAAAATTTATTCGAAAATCGAGAATAAATCTAAACTTAATTAATTTAAGCAAGATCAATTCTCAAAATTCGAAAAGACACAGAGTCGCCACCTAATTTTGCGGATAATTAGGAAACCATTAAATGTATTTTAAAAGATCTAACAGAAAAATCTTTTAAAAATCCAGAGTTCAGGTTCGGGTTCACATTTCCATTTCGAGAAGGTGTTAAGCACTCGAAATGGCCGCTAAATGCGATTATCCGGCGATTAAGTGATTTGACTAACTGTTGACTTGACAAAAGATTGATTGATTTTTAAATTGATTTAATTTTGAAAGATTGACTTAAACTAAAAGCATTTGACTTAAGCCTAAAAAAAATTTGACTAAGTTTGAAAATTTAACTAACATAACAAAATCACATTTTTTATTTTTATTTATTTTTCCTTTTTATCATTTTATTTTATTTTTAATGCAAAACACTTGTCAAAATAAAAGAAAAATTAAATAACTACAACATAAATGGTTTTGACATCGTTGGAAAATCTAATTAGATTTAAACCAATAGAATAAATGTTAGCATGCAAATAAATACAAATATATAAATAACATAAAAATAAAGAAAAGAGTTGACGCAATCC
>JAOTQR010058381.1:0-14079 GCA_025774065.1 Solanum ossicruentum | reverse complement strand
ACTGTTTACTTGCATAAAGGCATGTTAAATTATAGAAATCCATTATAAAATGTATAGAAAGTGCATAGATATAGGTTAGTTCTCTCGAGCCTTATCGGCAACGGGTGTCGGTCTGCCCTAACAGGACTTGGGGCGTGACACCGACCTTGAACATTCGAGGTATTACTCTCTTATTAAAAGCATGAATCATCCTCTGTTGATATAACTGACCATGGAAAACGACCGTCATCATCTTTTCATCGATTAAAGCCAAATGTTCGATTTGGCTACGAACTCAGTCTACATTACTCAACTCAGCTTCTTGAATAATTCTCAATGATGGTATTTCCACTTCGGTATGTATCACCACTTCTGTTCCATATACCAACAAGTACGGGGTTTCCCCAATTGATGTTCTGACAGTTAATGATACCCCAACAAGGCATAAGGTAGCATCTCGTGCTATCCTTGATGTTTGTCTATCATTTTCCTTAAAATCTTCTTGATATTCTTGTTGGTGGCTTCTATAGCTCCATTCATTTGAGGGTGATACACTGTTGAATTCCGATGAGTGATCTTGAATTGCTCACATATTTCTTTCATCAAGTAACTATTGAGATTTGCTCCGTTATAGGTGACGATGGAATCTGGTATTCCAAATCGGCATGTCAAATTATTGCGCACAAAATCAGCTACACTTTCTTTGTCACAGACTTGTAGGAGACTGCCTCTACCCATTTAGTAAAGTAGTCAATGGCAACCAAAATAAATCTATGACCATTAGAGGCAATTGTCACTACCGGACTGATAACATCCATGCCCCAAGCTACAAACGACCAAGGAGAACTCATAGCTTTGAGTTCGGGAGGAGGGACATGAATCAAATCACCATGTATATGACACTGATGGCATTTTTTCACAAACTTACAATAATCGTGTTTCATAGTCATCCAAAAATAACCGGCTCGAAGGATTTCCCTTGCTAGAGTGAGTCCGTTCATATGAGTGCTGCAAACGCCGGCATGTACTTGTTCAACAAACTTCATGGCTTTTGCAGTGTTTACACATCTAAGGAGACCTAGATCTGGAGTCCTCCTATAAAGGATTTCCCCACTCGAAAAGAAATTGTTTGCCTTCCGATTGTATAGCTCTCTTCTGATCGAAAGTAGCATTTCCACGATAAGTTTCGGTCGCTAAATACTTCTTTATATCTAAATACCAAGGCTTTCCTTCTGGTTCTGTCTGGATATGCAAACAATGGGCCAATTGCTCCCTCAAGTCTATCTCAAAAGGGTTAATATACATCGTGTTCGAATGTTGAATCATTAAGGACATGGTGGCAAGGGCATCGATGAACTCATTCTGTATCCTTGGCGTATGCTTGAACTCGGTCTTTCTAAATCTTTTACACAACCTCTGTAATAGGTGCACATACGGTATGATCATTGGGTTCTTCACAACCCACTCTCCTGAACCTAGTGAATCAGAAAATCTGAGTCTCCAATGACCAGCAACTCTTGGACATTCATGTATATGACATCCTCAAGCCCAAAATGCAAGCTTCGTACTCAGCCATATTATTAGTATAATGAAATCAAAGTTTCGCGGCCATTGGGTGATATTGCCCGGATTCTGATACTAAGGCTGCTCCAATGCCGCTACCTTGGCAATTCATGGCTCTGTCAAAGAACATTTGCCAGCCTGGGTACGCCTCGAAGATGTCCTATCCTGCAAATGATATCTCTTCATCAGGAAAGTAGGTTTTGAGTGGTTCATAATCATTGTCAACAGGATTTTCAACAAGATGATCAGCTAAAGCCTTTCCTTTGATTGCTTTCTGAGTTGCATACATGATGTCGAACTCGCTCAACAACATTTGCCATTTGGCTAGTCTTCCTGTCGGTATTGCTTTCTGAAAGATATATCTTGATGGATCCATCTTTGGAATGAGGTATGTAGTGTAGGAAGACAAGTAGTGCCTCAACTTTTGAGCAACCCAAGTTAAAGCACAACAAGTCATCTCCAAGCAAGTATATCGATCTTCATACGGAGTGAACTTCTTACTCAAATAGTAGATCACCCGTTCCTTCTTCTCGATTTCATCATCCTGGCCTAGTATACACCCAAATGCATTTTCAAAAACTGACAAATACAATAACAGTGGACTTCCTTCTCACGGAGGCACCAACATCGGTGGATTAGGCAAATAGCTTTTGATAGTATCGAAAGCAATCGAAAGCAGTCTGGCATTCTTCATTCCAGTTTGTCAATGCATCCTTTTTCAACATCCTGAAGATAGGTTCACAAATCAACATAGATTGGGCTATGAACCGACTGATGTAATTTAATCTCCGCAAGAAACTCATGACTTCTTTCTTCATCTTTGGAGGAGGTAAATCCTGAATTGCTTTGATCTTAGAAGGTTTGAGCTCAATACCTGTTTGACTAACTATAAATCCCAATAACTTACCGGCGGGCACCCCAAAAGTACATTTGGTAGGATTCAACTTCAAGCTATACTGGCGTAGGTGGTCAAATAATTTCTTCAAATAAGTCAGATGATCCGAACTCTCACGGGATTTAATAATGACATCATCCATGTACACCTCAATCTCTTTGTGAATCATGTCGTGGAAAAGAGTTGTCATAGCTCTCATATAAATAGCTCCCACATTTTTAGGCCAAATGGCATTCCCCAATAATGGTACACACCCCAAGGTGTGATAAAAACTATCTTTTTTGCATCCTCCTCATCCATTAAAATTTGATGATATCCTGCAAAGCAATCTACGAATGATTACATTTCATGCTTGGCGTAATTGTCAATGATAATGTGGATGTTTGGCAATGGAAAATCATCCTTGGGGTTGGCTTTATTGAGATCTCTGTAATCAATATAGATCCTGATCTTTCCGTCCTTCTTGGGCACTGGAACAATATTGGCCAACCAAGTGCGGTACTGCGTCACCTCTACCACCTTGGATTGTATATGTTTGGTGACTTCTTCCTCGATTTTCAGACTCAAATCCAGCTTGAACTTCTGAGTCTTCTATTTCACTGTACTGAATTCTGGGTTGATTAGCAACTTGTGAGAGATAATATCAATACTCAGACCTAGCATATCCTCATAGGACCAAGCGAACACGTCCATGTATTCTCTAAGCAAGCTAGTGAATTCTCCCTTTTGAGCATCCTTCAAATGGACACTAATTCTGGTTTCGTTGACACATTCTTCATCTCCCAGATTCACTGTCTTAGTCTCGTCTAGATTAGGCGTATCCCGATTCTCAAATGGTCTCAATTCCTAGGTAAGATGTTCTGGTACTGTGGCCCTTTCGTCGTATTCCTCAAGCTCATTGTCATCTGCTTCATTCTGTTCATTCAGCTTTTGACATGACATGACATTGGCAAGTTTAAAATTATTTAAACTGAAATCATAAACAAACATAGTTAGATAAGAAGTAATTGAAACAATAAGATGAATGGCAAGTGCAATTTGAAATAAATGGAGGCTTTCATTTAAAAGAAAGTGCAAACTTTGGCCATGACCAAGGGTCAATCTGCCTTTCGAGATATTACGAGAGAAATTAAAACAAAATTAAACAAGAGTGAAAAAGCAAGGTAAAAGATGGGTCATGGGCCTCCGCCGGACTGCCACCTATTCTAAAAAGCAAGTAATTTAGCAATTCTTTGTCTACCAAAACAAGTAGGGGATCAACAGTGAGGTGGATGTCTCTCTCAGCACTTGGTCATCTGGTTCGGCACCTCGAACACTTGATGTTTGGTCTGTTTCATCATCATCAATTGCATCAGTTTCTTCAAATAAGTCCAAGATCCCTCCCCCAAGACCATTATCAATTATGCATTCTCGTACTGAAAATGACTGATATAGATACCGTATTTGACAGGCCAAGGCTCGATCATCCTCCTGATTCTGCATCTCCCACTCATCTTCCCCCACGATTAGTGTATTACAAGCCGAATCTTGACTATTTTGCTGGCAATGGAATAGGCTCGGTAATGCCTTGCAAGTGCTTCCTTAACCCAAAATTAGATTCAAACCCATTCCTCAACATCACTGTGGATATCATCTTATAAACAGTAGACATATAGGTCCTGATGTCCAGTCATCTTCGATAGCGTTCACTATTTCAACTGTGCAGAAATTCGATCTTGTAGTAACATTATCGATGATGGGCGCGTACATATTTGAATGGCTTCCCTCACCATAAATAACCACTTCACGTTCATCCCAAATGAACTTCATCATTTGGTGGAGCATAGAAGGCACAACTCCCGTTATCTGGATCCAAGTTCTTCCTAACAACATGTTATAGCTGGTAGCTATGTCCATCACTTGAAGTTCGACAATGAACTCAGTGGGTCCCACACAAATTGTTAGATTCACTGCCCCCAGTGTATCTCTTCGGCCACCATCGAATGCTCTCACATTAACTCAACTTTGCTGGATTTTCTCCACATCGTAGTTCAACTGCTTAAGAGTGGATAGAGGGCAAATATTCAGTACAGATCCATCATCGATCAAGACACGATTTAGGATCATATCTCGACACTTGATTGTAACATGAAGCACCTTATTATGCATTGCCCCCTCGAATGGTAGCTCTTCACTGTCAAAGCTGATGCGATGAGCCTGGGTAACCCGGCTTATCATGGCTACTAGATTATCGCTGTCTATTCATACACACACATAAGAGTCCTCCAATGCTCTCATTAGTGCTTGTCTATGATGTTGTGAATTCATCAGTAGTGCCATACAGAAATCTGGGCAGGCATCTTCTCCAAGTATTTCACGATAGAGTATTCTTGAGGCCGCATTCTTATCCAAAAATTCTTCTGCCTCAGCTTCACATATCGACCTTTGAGTTTTTCTACATGCTCCTTAAATTGATCTTCCTATATCGAAAATCTCAATCTCAACCTTCTTGTTAGGATTTCCTTTCGGTGCTAAAGCAATTGCTTCACAAGCTATTAAAATCTCCATCTTTGGCTTCTCGGTGATACTTAGAGATGCTACACTTTTTTCTAAGCTTATAGTGGCATCTGGCACTATCTTCTTAGCTGTACACCAATCTTCTTCTCTCTCAACCATACCGGTCATGTTCTCTCATTGATCAGGCAAGCGATTCTTGTTGACATTTGGGGCGACAGTCCGAAAAACAACCATGTCACAATTAATTAAGTCATGGATTTTATGCTTCAGATTTATGCAATCTTCAGTGTCATGTACAACACTGTTAGAGTGGTAAGCACAAGTTTGATCACCCCTGAAGAAACAAGAATTAGCATCCATGGCCCTCCGAGAGGTAGGCTGGATCAATCCTGCAGCTGACAATCTTTCAAATAGCCTTGTCCGGCTTTCGGCGAGTGGAGTGAACACCCTAGGGGTTTTTTTTTATCTACATTTGGGTGAGGAGGATTATAGTTATTTGTCGAGGTGGAGGCACTCGATGGTAATGGGATGGTTTCGAGGGGGGGTGTAGGGGTCTGGAATTTTGGGTATGGTGGTGCTTGGTAATTCGACAGTGGGGTTTGGGGATTTGCGATTGGATAACTGGTAGAAGGAGTCTGATAAGTTGGTTATGGGAGCAACTCGGCAGTGGTGATTGGTAGTTCAGGAAGATGTTTGGATATTGTGGGGAGTGATAATGTGGAGGAGAGGTTTGCTAGTTTACCGGTGGAGTGTGATATCCGGGTTGAGCATGAAAGACGGGGAATGAACTTGGGGTAGGTTGAAAATGGATTTAAGGAGGTGTGGACTTTCTGGGGTGGTTGCTAGGGGTTCTCCTTTTGTCTTGTACACTTGAGACAGCTAACACGTTTTTTTCTTTTTCCTCAATATCTCGGACGTTCCAGATGAAATCGATATACGGGTGATTTTGTCCATTTTGAGCCCATCTTCGATATTCTCACCAATCTTTTTTGCGAATTTGGCTCCAACGAGCAGCATCATTCTTCCATAAAACTCTGGCTCCTGGGAGCACACGAACACTTCGATAATCTCTTTTTCAGACATGGGAGGACGCACTCTGGCAGCATTCTTCCTCCATGTATAGGCGTATTCTCGATAACTCTCGGTTGACTTCTGTCTAATCTTCTCCAATGAATAGAGGTCTGGTATGATTTCGACATTATAACCAAAACTTTCGACAAAATCTTTGGCCATGGTACTCCAACTGGCCCATTAGTTTGTTTCATGGGAGGTAAACCATTCTAGGGCCTCCCCACTTAGACTTTGGCTAAAAAGCCTCATCAGCAACATTTTGTTTTCCCGACACCCACCAGCTGATCACAATATGCTCTCAGATGGACCAGAGGATTTCCACTTCCGTCGAAAGTGTCGAACTTTGGTATTTTGAACCCTTCTGGAAGGTTCAAATCTGGGTGAATACATAAATACTCATAATCCAACCCCGCAACATCAGGTGCATAGCGAAATTGCTTCATAGCTTTTGTAATTTCTTCCCTTATATCCAACTTGGCCATCTCCTCCTTGACCTTCCTTTCTTTATCCTTCTCCTCATAATGGTCAACCTCGAAGTAGGTAGCATGGGGAATTTGTGGATTGGTAAAGATTGGGATATGGAAGGGGATTTTAGGAGGCACAATTTGGGTGGCAGGTGGGTTGTATTGATCCAGGGCTTGGCTTTCAGGAGGGATTATCTGGGGGTGGGTAGCTTGGGCAATTTGAGAGGAGTTGCAGGCTTGGGCAATATTTTGGGTTTTGGAGAGGGGGTGGTGCTTGGGAAAAATATTAGAAGGTCCTGTGTCGGGGGTAGTTAAGTCTGTGACAGGCGAAGCTTGAATAGTGGTAATTGGTGGATTTGTTGAGATAGGGATAGGTTGATGAGATAGACTGGGAGAAGGAAAAAGAAATGTAGGCTTCCTATCGTCTGGACCAGGAAGATTAGCAGTGATGGACAAATTTGCCAACTCTTGAGTCTTCTTCATTTCCATCTTCATGTCAACAATCTGTTGCATCAGCTATGCAATCAATTTGTTCTGTTGTACAATAATGGGATCTGTCACAGTGATCTTAATCAGGCTTGCATCATCATTGTTGTCTGTAGTTTTGGTCAGGGGAGAGATCTTTATGGGCTTTGGATCTAGTGAAATAAGGATGACCGGCCATCTTTATCAACACAAATCAATTCTAAATTATCTGTAAGAAAAAAAACTACTCAAAAGCAAGCATGTCTGTTTCTTCAAATTAATAGGTAATGTAAGATAAAACACATATATCAATAAGCACACAATTGTTGCTTTATTCGAGAGTAAACTAGCCCACAGATACCCTAGCTATAGTAAATTGGCAGGATTTTGCCTTTATGATTTTAGAAATAATGAATCAGGAAGATTGATTTGCGCCAAGTCAGGTCTTCTTATATTGTTGACAATGTAGACAGGGGAAAAATAGGCTTTTGGAAAGATAGGGGCCGGGCCTAAAAGGCTGCCTACGTATCTCATAAATGAGAAATCAGGCCCTATGTAGTTCGAGAATACAAGGAATAGCTTTGGGTTTAAATAGACTTCATTACACAAAAGGTGAAAAATACGGGATAGAAATATTGCTAAAACATAAAATGTCTCCGCTGAGATTTCTTCTGCCTTTTTTCCTTCTTCATGCTTGATTTGAATCACTCTTTTGGCGGGATGTCACACTCAACTTCCTTAGCCTCTTTTCTTGGACTTGGGAGGGAACAATGAGGATTCTTTTGTTTCAGCCTGGCTATCCCCGCCACGGTGGCCTCGAGCTCCGCCTCGACTTTCGAGTTTCGAGCTATTATGTTCCCAAGATATCCCTCCTGAGTAAATGAATATTCTTCAATTATTTGACTTGCCTTACTCAGGTGGCCTTTTATCCTCGGCATTTCTCATTTCTTCATCGGCCTCAGCTATTTTAGCAAGCACCGTCTTGGTAGCCTGATTCACTTCTCCATCTTCTGGGTCCTCTTGGGTAACCTTGCCTAGCATCCTTGTCAATATGCCTTCAACATTCTTAACATTTTGGCTTTTCTACATTCTAACTGCAAATCCAACTTTCCTGAGATGGAAGAATGAAAGTTTAAAAGTGAGTTAAGGAATTCGAACTTTATTGAGAAACTTGGGACTCGAAGAATCATTTGTTCGCATATTTGATAGGGACTGGAATTTATGCCTATGTGGCTCTAGAAAAATTTCAAAAAGGAGTGGCCTAGAAGTTTACCCCAAATAAAGCAACATAATCATACAAACAGCTATAACAAATAACATAGAAACAGTTATTGCGTATCCTAAATGCAGGTGGCCCTTTTATGCCAAGGGTAGGCCTATTGAATTGAAGGATGTGTATTAATTTTAAAGGCGATTCATTATCCCCAACGTACTCTGTTTTGCAAAATAAAATGATTACAAGATATATTGAAAAAACACATCAAAATTACTTACAAAACATAAAGATATATCCCCAAACTTTAAAAAGAAGAAAGTTCAGAAATAAAAGCAATCCCACGCAGGGGACAACAAAAGACTTTAGACTGCTTTGGCTCTCTCGCTAACCCTTGCCCTTTTAGCTGTCTTAACCTCTTGCCACATGAAGTATCTATCTTCCCACAAATAGTCCCTTGCCAATTGAGCCCCTCTTTGTGACTGGCTTCCCCCATAGTCTGACTTTATTGCTCCATGCGGTCATCCAGCCCCATTATGCGTTGTCTCGCTCTACTGAGCTCCTGTCCAAGCTGTTTTATAACTTAGCGTCCTCCAAGTGTCGACGCTGATGGGCCAAATGATTTTCTTGATACTTCTCTTGGAGTTGATGAAGTAAGACTTGATTTCGGCTTCAACATCCTTGATATAAAAGGATACATTCGGGCTAGACTTAATTTTCCAACAAGATTTTTTTTCAACTACTCCTTATACATACCTACGCTCGGCATTAATCCCATTAGGAACCTTATCTCCCATCACACTTCGAGTTTTCCATTCTCGAATCATCATCCTAGTGAAGGATACCTGACCGTCTTTGTGGTCTGTTGCGAATTTCTTCATATCCCCTGTCTGAGGCACGACTTTCCTATAACCTAACTGCCTGAGAACTCAACCAGGAGCATATGGTCGGGTGCCCCTAAGTCCGACAAATACTAAGAAAGGAAGTTCCTTACTCCGAATTATAGTGTCACTTATAGCAACATCATCAATGGACCACTGTACATTTTCTTCTCGCAACACACTCAATATTGGCATCCAGAAATGTAGTCCATTCCCTGCTTTGAAGTGATTGAGGTGTAACCACCAACTATGAGAAGCGAATTGATCATTTCGACATTTTGGATTCAGTTCAGTAGGGTTTTGGACTTTGAGTAAGTGCTTCATCATCCACCACGGAAGTATCAGTGCAACCTCGAAAGAATTGGCTCCCATTCTGGTATTTATCCAAAGCCTTGTAAATATCAGCGAGGATAATAGGTGCTAAGATGTAATACTTCATCGACATTCCATATTTAACCCCGTTGAAGATGGCATGAGTAATCATTATCATGCTCGGATTAATGGCGTGCCCCAGATTTTGGGGAAAAACCATGATCCCCAACAAGCATACCGCGAAAACAAAAGGCTGCTTTTCTTCCCAAGCCTGTTCAGAAGTAAATTCCCCTTTAAACTTTTTGTATCCATTAGCGTGTCCGAATCGGTAGTATAACTTTCAGAGTGGGATGTTTGATCCTTTGAGCCAACCTACCATTCGACATCAACTGATGAGAGTGCTTCCTTAATCTCCTTTGGACCCCACACCTTGGGAATTAGAATGTCGTCATCTGGCTTAGACTTTCTCTTATTGCACAGGCCTACACTGTCGTAACTCGCCAGCACTTCCTCTAGAGTAGGAGTTAATTCAACGTCTCAAAAATGAAATACCGTACAATCGCTATCCCAAAATTTGATCGTTGCACCAATTAAATCTGGCCAAGCCTCCATTTTCATTAGGGAGGGGAGATATCCTATGTGCTTTTGAACTTCTCTTTTGTCGCACTCATTCATTACCCACCATACTTTGAGAAAAGGATGAGGTTGAGTCACCGTTCTAGTTTTTAAGGGTTTATAAACTAGAGTCATCCTACAAGAAAAAAAAAACAAATAGGTTAAGTTCCTCCCACCCAGGTGATAATGAGTTGTTTAAATTACTACACATCCTTCAATTAAAACACATAAGTATGATCGTCTTATTGGCCATGGGCCAAATAGACTTAGGGTGGCTACTAATGGGCCCAATACCCCCTTGGGTATTGGGTCGGCCTAGGCAAATGATAGTGAAAAGGTTTTGGGTTCCATTGTATACTAGGTGTCTAGGAGGGGGTTTCGAATGGACCGGGAACCCAGGCGGACAATCTGGGCTGGAAATCATGACAACCATTGGACGCCTTATGAACCAATAAATTAACACTTATTCTGAAAAAGGATTAAGTATTTGGAAATTCGGTTGCGGGTTCGCAAAACCATCCTCCCAAATACAAAGATATAATAGAAAGTATTATGACATGCAAATGACAGTTGATATCAAAATTTAAAAAAATAAAACAAATAAGGAATAAAAGGCACTTATTAATTACAATCCGAATAAATAGTTAGTCAAACAAATCCCAATCTAATGGTTAGAATCTAATCTAATCCCCAGCAGAGTCGTCATTTCTGTTAATTCGAAAAATGACTTTTGATATTTGAAAATCCTATTTAATACTTAATTAATTTAAGTATTAACCATATTTCAAAATTTGGAAGAGCCGTCACCTAATTTTAAGGATAATTAGAAACCAATAAACATTTAAAAAAAACCTAATAGAAAAAATCTTTTAAAAATACCCAAAGAAGGGTTCGAGTTCAATTTTCACTTTGAGAAGAACTTAATCACTCAAAATGTCTGCTAACGTGTGGTTGACTGATGATTAGAAAATTGACTAACTTTTTAAAGATTTAATTGACTTTAAAATAGTTGACTAGGTTAAAGGTTGACTAATTTTAAAAGAATTGGCTAAATTTGAAATGCTTCACTAAATTTGAAAATGTTGACTAAATTCAAAAAAATTGTCTAAGTTCGAAAAATATTTGATTTAATTTGAAAGAAATGACAAAGTTGAAAATGGACTTAACCCTTAAACTATTTTGCAAAAAGGATTCTTCCTAAAATAAATTGTTGAAATAATTTTAACTCTTAAGAAAAATCATTAAACTTGCAAATAAACACAAATGAAGACAATATTGGGGAAACAATTAGATTAATAACAAATAATACAAACAAAATTTTAAAGTTAGTTTCAAAATAACAAGTATCATTCAAAATATATAATAGAAAAGGAATAAAAATCATATTGGGCTTTGGCAGACCCAATTCATCACCTGTCCTAATTTCTAAGTTTTGGGCTGCTAAGCCCATTAAAATTTTCCTAACTGCTGCTCTTGCTAAATGGGCCTGTGGCCCATATACTGTGATATACACTTAGTATATAAGCTGTGTATACAGTGCAATTCTTGCTTCCCAAGACCTGTGAAAGGGCTAACTCGATGCAGGGTGGAGTTTAAAATGAACTCGGACAAGATTTACATGCACCAAAGAGATTAAGGAAATATAAGGTGCAAACCTTTAAATTTAATCAAGCAAGCTTAACAACTCACACAGAAAATAGTGCTAAGATATTGTATCGAAATCTTGAATCCAAGTAAAAATAGGAATTCAAACAAATATAATGGAAGCATAGGTTTAGTTTATTAAGGAAAATGCATGACTAACTTATATAAAATGCATTGGAGTGGTGACAACACATGGTCACTGAATTATAACTAACTTAACAACATGACCGACAATAAGTATAGATTCAATAAAGTGCAACGGTAGCAAATTAATTAAATTTCAAGCTACAAGCAAGTTGGAAAAATAAAATGAAATGAAATAATAAAGAAAAATGAAGTGAAAGTTTGAATATTGAATGATAGAAAAAGTTCACTCTTTGATGAAACTATTATATCATACTAACTCAAGAAGCCATAGTTCACTGTAAAAGAGATTTGACAGGGGAAGGGATTGCCAAGACACTTATAGGGAAGCTACATTTCATAAGATAATCAAGATCGATCTTCAAAACGATATCTATTAGACATGAAGTCATGCTAAACAACGATGAAAGAGTCAATCGTATAGAGGAGCCAACAATGCCAATAGGTGAGACATGTACACTAATTCATCAGAACAACAACTGAAAAGACTGAACATAATTGGAAAGGTCTCTCTAATAAATAAGAAGTGACCAAATCCTAATTAAAAAATTCCCAACACATGACTCTAGTAAACTATTTAGGCTATTAAGGCTGACTGAAGCACCAGATAATGGAATCTGTAGATAAAAAAAAAAAACCAGCCAGCAACTAACTTGATACCAAGATCGATAGACAACTCATTAAAACAAATACGACTAGAAGACTAAACAAACGGCAGTTTAAGACACTGATGACCATTTAAAGCATGGATGTGGGGATGGGGATAGAGTAATGTTGCAAACGACAAGAGAAAGAAACACTCGAGTTAAGAAGGTAGCCAAAGATACCACGAACCATAGACACTAGGGTATAACAGGCCAGCCCTTTCCCTCACTAAGCCAAATCACACTTAAAATGCAACTACAAAGATAAGATCAGAAATGCACTATCTGATGTATCATAAAACCCATGTATGTTAACTCAACAATATGTGCCGTAAGATGAAAGAAATAGAGCAGATGACCTAAATCGAGTTTTGTCCATTTTCAATAACTTCTAATGTAACAAGGCATGTATCATTATTTGTGACCCTAACATTCAGATTTAGAAGAGCCAAGCAAAACCAAAAGAAAAATGATCCTAATAGCACACTATATGAGTTATATTCACAAAAAGAAAAACTGATAGCATCTTAAAGAACCAGAACCATTATAAAAGAACTATAACAGGATTTGAACATCACAGCATGTTTTCAAATAAAACAGTGAATAAAACGACAACAATAACATCCTCAACTAATATACAGTACCACAAGGACATATTCCTTGGTTCAGACTCAAACAGGGTACCCCCAAACTATCCCAACGAGAGTGAAAACTAACAAGAAGCATCGAAATGTCAATATGAGATTAGAACAGACACATATTATGAGGCCCAGATCAAAGATGAAGTGACCAAGACCGCAAAAAAAAAGGCTAAAACAGAGACAAAATGGAGACGAATCTTTACAGTACATACCCCAGTTCGAAGCTGTTTTCAGCAAAATTAAGACTTGCATTAAAGAACTAGTTTCCAAATCATGAAGTAGTAAAGATGCATCATTTTGGAGCCTTGAAACCATCTACAACATAATACGATCAACAACAACAATCCACAACGCAGCCTTGTTTAACAAAGCATTTTTAGTTCAAATGAGTTGAGTGCAAACATGAAGGACTTCGACATTTCTTCAACCCTAGCATTCAAACATAATGTATGAGACTTGAACGAGATGCAAAATAGTGAGACGAGAGCATTACCTCTCTTGGAGCAGCAAAACTAAGACTTTAAAGAGCTAAAGCGAACCCCCACCGAAAAAATAGAGACTCATCAATGACTTGTCGGACCCCAAAGCTGAAACTTCAATGTATTTTTTGAAAATCTTCTTAGGGTTTTGTCGATTAAGAACGGCTTCGGGAATTGAGTTTTTTCTAGGGTTCTTCGATTATCGACGGCTACCTCCAAATTGATACTCAAAAAAGAATATATGTAGTCCCCAATTTAGGGCTCAAACGAGAAGAAAATCCGAGGGTATTTAGGGAAAATCCGGCGTCGATTTTGAGCTTGAATTCGAAATTATTTACCTTAAAGGAATCATCCACGAGTCCATGTCACAACCATTGATTTTAAACGATGGTTGTGATATGCACCACTTTTTGATTCCAAAATGGACGAGGTACGGATCGAGTGACAGGGAATAGGAGAGGGACATGTATGTACGGAGAAGGGGGTGAACGTTGAGGGGATTGGCCGTTTAGCTGGGTTTGTTCATCTGAGTTTCTCCCCTAGTTGTTGAGGTGAAGAAGAAGAAGGACGACA
>JAOTQR010058380.1:0-48136 GCA_025774065.1 Solanum ossicruentum | reverse complement strand
GGTGGGTTGATTTACATTAAGTTTTCTCACATGATTTCACTCTTGAATTGTATGATTTTGAACTAGCATTACACACCCACCAAGTGTTTGATAAAATGTCTTTGCATGAATTCTTGGGTTATTGATGGCCTATGATGTGGTTTACAAGTTAACTAACTCTATGATGATTAAGGGATTGTGTGTATGTATTGAATTCATGAAAAATACCTATAGTGTTGCAAGTTGACCACACCTTGTTGAGGGGGTGACATGCCTCAACCACTATGATGGGGGGGGGGGTGCTATGCCCATCTACCATGTTGAGGGTTATATACCTTGACCAATTTGATGGGGAGGGGGTGCTATGCCCATCTACCATATTGAGGGGTATATACCTTGACCACTATGATGGGGGGGTGCTATGCCCAGCTACAATGGTAAGGGGTATATAACTTGACCACTATGATGGGGGGTGTTATGCCCATCTACCATGTTGAGGGCTAGATACTTCAATCAGCTTCCAAGGGGGTGATATGCCTTGGATTCCAAGTAATAGTTTGCTTGGTGTATGAGTATGGTCCCTCCCTACACATGTAATCTATATTACCAATTTATATGTTATACAAATGTTTTACTTCAAGCATTGATCATGCATGCCATATTGTTACTATACTTACCCATTGCTTATGTTTATGCATTTAGATATGTTGCCTATGTCTTGTTGCATTCCATGTTACATACTTAGTACATTCGAATGTACTAACGCATACTCTATACCTACATGATGTTACCATGTAGGAACCAGAGTACTTCTTGATCATCCTCCACGTGGCTAGTTCTGGAAGTTTGGAAGGAGAGCTTTGGTGAGTCCTCAAGTTCAAGGACATTAGCTATCTTACTCTTGTCACTTATTTCCTCTTTATGTTGAACTCTTGATACTATGAGGGTGAGCCTGGAAAATGTCTTGGCCCCCACTCTAATCTATGATTAGAGGTTTTGTTAGAACAAATGATATACTTATCCTTTGAGCTTTGAGTCTTCTATGTCTTATGCTATCAAAGACTTCCCTTAGTCCCGTTTTCCCTTTTTATTTCTCTTGTTGTTTTTCACTTTCCTTCTGTGACCAAGGATGTGTGATTGCAATGCTAGAGACTTGTTTGGCTTCCTTCGGGTTTCCATTCACCGTGTCACATCTAGGATTTGAGCTTGGATCGTGATAAACTTGGTATTAGAACACTAGGTTGTTAATGGTCTTCGAAATCCAACATATCACATAGATTAGAGTCTTATTCATAGTTCTGAAGTGCACCACAACTATGATTAAGAGGCAATGAGGCATTTAGTAAATGTTTCCTTTCTTCATGATCTATGTCCTCATGACCCGAGCCTAGGACCTAGATGTGAGATGGTGCATGGGGAACTCGAAGGGACCCCATGTAAGCCTCTTAACTTATCATTATACATCATTGGTCATGGAAGCAATAAAATAACAGCAAGTGATAGTAAATAGGGATATCCGGGGATAAGGGAACATCTTTCATAAGGATATCCGGGGATAAGGGAACATCTTTCATAACATAAGCATCAAGAAACAAGAGAGTCAAAGTTCATAGTATAGATACATAACATGTCCAACAACAGCTCTAAACATAGAATTTTAACTAGCGAGGCCAAGACAAGTTATCGGCTCACCCTCATAGTAATGACAATAAGTATCCTAAAATATACAAGATGTAGTCTAATCATAAGCATTATAGTAGATAGATATTGTCTCCAGACATGATGACTCACCAAAAGCTAACTTGAACAATCCATCTAACCACGTGGAGGAGGAAAATGATCAAATGGAGCTCCGATTCCTACATAGTAACATTATGTAGGCATAAAGTATAAGTTAGTATGTTTGAATTTTTTAAGTATATGTGATACAATGCAACAAGAGATAGGCAACATGGTCAAAATACATAATAATAATCAATAGATTGCACAATAACAATATGGCATGTATGATCAATGCTTAAAATAAAACATACTTGCAATTCATTCAACTTGTATAGATCATAATACATAAGTGTGGAAAGGGACCTCAACCGACATAGAAAAAGACCAAGCAAGCTATAACTCGGAATCCCGATGATTACCCCTCACCGGTAAAGAAGTGGACTACTTTCCAAGATAAACCATACTTTAGCTTACGGGAGACCATCCCCTTTCGGAGAAGCAACCTTCCTTATAGGAGCTCGTCCCTTTTCAAAGAGAATTTTTTGAGTTACTTCACCTTATGGGAGCCCATCCCTTTTCAGATCAAGTGTCCTTCCTTACGGGAGCCAGTCCCATTCTGGAGAGGATTTTATGAATAACTTCACCTTATGGAAGACCATCCCTTTTCGGATCAAGTGGCCTTCCCATCCCTTTTCGGATCAAGTGACCTTCCTTACAGGATCCTATCCCATTTTGGAGAGGATTTTATGAGTAACTGCACCTTACGAGAGCCCATTCCATTTCGAATCTAGTGGCCTTCCTTACAGGAGCCTGTCCCATTATGGAGAGAATTTCATGAGTAACTTCACCTTATGGGAGCCTATCCCTTTTCGGATCAAGTGGCCTTCCTTATGGGAGCCCGTTCCATTTTGGATTAGGAATTTCATAGAAGAGTATACTAAATGGATGCACTAGTAGAACAAGGGTATGTCATAGTCCTATGATGGCATATAGATCAAGGAAAGAGAGTAAACCCTCCATCTATCAGTGCTAAGTCTAATCCCATGGAATATATAAGATAATCAAACTTTATTAACTTGCGATAAGCATATAGACATGGCACGAGTAGCTCCTAACATCATTGACCTCGAATGGTGAGCCTAACTTCAAATATGAGAATAAATCATCATCAACATTACCCTTGCATTAACATCAAAAGGCTCATAAGAGGTATAATCTTTGAAAAAGGGCTTAACTTCATATTTGCATAGTCATAGATAATTTCATGAATTCATAAAATATTTTACAGCCCATATTCATCGTAAAGTCACTTGGTTCATAAATCAATGATTAGATCATCAAAACCTTAAGAATCCTTAAAAAGACATTTTATGAAACACTCGGTGGATATGTAATGCTAGTGTAAAACCATGCAACTAAAGAGTGAAATCATGCAAGAAAACTTGAAGTACTTGGTGGATGTGTAGTGTTAGTGTAAAACCATGCAACTAAAGAGTGAAATCATGCAAGAAAACTTGAAGTAAAAAAGGCCACTAATACTTGGTTTTACCATCTTGCAAAATACATTAAAACCATTCATCAAATCCCAAGTGAGATAACAGTTCTAAAGTTTGAAACATGCATAATCATGATAGGTAAATCATCTCATGGTATAGACTTAAAAATGTGTAATCATGTATTTTCAACCAAACATTCATAAAATCCCAATATAGTATATGATCATAATCTCTAATGAATAATACCCATAAGCAGCACAACTTGGAAACATGCAATTTTCATAGAAATGGATGATTGGGCATCATGGGTGAAAGGTACCCATGAATGAAACCCACGTACCTTAGACCTTGAATTTCTTGAAATTGAGTTGTGAAAGACTTGAAGTTTGGAAGTGGTTCTTGGAATCTAAAGCTTGCTCTTGAGTTTCCTTGAATTTGTATTGGGGTTTTGATGGAGACTCTTGAGAGGATTTGAGAGTGTATTCTAATTGGAAGGAGTGAATTTGATCCTTAGGAATAGGATAGGACTTTAGAAGGTGTTAAGATAGTATATGAATTCCCAAAATGCTAATAGAAATGGCTAAATTTACGGAATGCCATTAATGAGGTGAATTTTTGCGAAAATCCATATATACCCCTACTGCAAGTTCTACAATGGGCATAACTTCTTCATTTGAACTTTAAATAAGGTGAAATCAAGTGCATTTTAGAAAGATAATTCGACGAGATTTGATTTGGTAGGTCGTGGGACAGCCATTTCTTTGTTTTTTAAGAGATATGCCCCTTTAAAATTTGACCCTCCTACCAGTACTTGTGCAAAACTTAGTCAACGGAAATTCTTTTGAACTTGGCTTGATGTAGGGGACCCACGATGGTCTTAAATGACATAAATAAACTTAACTTAGATTTGAATGGAGCTTGAATCTTGAATGAATTTCTTGAGATCTGGAATGAATTTGGGATACTTGAATTTGGATGAAACATTAGTCTAAGTGTTTGACAATGTATTGGAGAATGTCTTGTATGATATGAAAGTGAAATATGGCTAAGTATAGGTATTTTCACATATGGGAAGGCATAGTCCCAAGAACCAAAAGCCTTGGACCAGAATAAAATAACTAGGCACAAAATAATGCACTGGCGCGCCTCAGTCGCGTCACACTTTGGGCACGCAGGCACACTTTTTTTTGATCACTTGGAAATTTTGGATTTTGCTATGGCTGCTCTAAAATTCGGGTTAGACCCATATTCCACTCAATTTTTCCCCCTAAACAAGAATAGGAAGTCAGATATTTGAAATAATGCATGGATTTTGAGATATATGGAAATTACAATTCTAGGCACTTTCGAGGCATATTTTTGGGCACTTTTGGGGTCTTTCATATGTTGTGCTTCAGGGGTAGGGTAAGGATTTTCTTCTAATGAATGTTCTTGCTATTCTAGATCATGCCTATTGCAAGAGAAAGAAGAGCTCTTACACTCGAGGAACAATCAGCTTCTACCGCTCCTCAAGATGGGGGAGTGGCCCATGAAGAGTTTCGGGATGCTATTACCATGTTGGATCATGATATGGCCAACCAAATCAACCAAGGGGACCAATCCCCTCATGCTCCTACTCCGGCCTCAAGGGAGAGGGATTTTACTAGAATGAACCCACCGGAGTTCATAGGTCTAAAGTGGATGAGGATCCTTATGATTTCTTTGATGAGGTGTATAAAGTGTTGTCTATTATGAGGGTTAATTCGGAGGAAAAGGTGCATTTTGTGGCCTACCAACTCAAGGGGGTGGCTCAAATTTGGTTTACCCAATGGAATATTGAGAAGGGGAACAATAATGCCATTCTTTGGGAAGAGTTCAAGGCGACATTTCTTTACCGGTTCTTTCCTATAGAGCTAAGGGAGGCCAAAATAATTTAATTTATGAATCTAAAGCAAGGGCCTATCATTGCAAGGGAGTATTCCCTCAAGTTCAACCAACTCTCCAAGTATTCCCCTCAATTGGTTGCCGAGTTGAGGTCTGGGATGAATAAATTTGTGTCGGGTGTGTCCAAATTGGTTAATGAGGAGTGTTTGTACCACCATGCTCATAGGTGATATGGATTAGTCTCACCTTATGACATATGCCGAATAACTAGAGGGGGAAAAGTTGAGAAAGAGGATAAGTAGTGAGGCCAAGAGGGCCCGTTTTGAAGGTAGGTTCCAAAGTCCTAACGGTGGTCGATTTCCTCAAGGCCAAGGGTCTTCCAATGCTCCTAATAGAAGGTTTGCTAAAGACAACCCAAGAGTCCAAATTGGTGGTTGTGTTGTGCCTAACCCTATGTGCTCAAGATGTGGTAGATGCCATAATGGCCCATATTTGAAGAACACTAATGCTTGCTATTGATGTTAATGCTTCAATAAGAAAGTTGTTGCTGTCAGCAATTAACGTAACTGAAGGTTAGGGTTGAATCTATAGGGAATACATGGTTTTACTACAAGAATTCACTATCAATCATTTTGAATATCAATAACTAAAATCTCTAAATGTGTGTGTGTGTGTGTGGGGGGGGGGGGTTATGATAAAAGAACAAATAAAATAAACACTATACTATGATGCGAAAAAATACTTAATTTTAGGGACAACTTGGGAATTGTGTTCCCGATGGTTTTTTGACTCGATTATCCTAGGTAACATAACTACAATTGGAGATTCGCATGTAGCAGAGTAACTTAGGTTCTTCCAATCCTCTTGTAAAGGTGAAGGTCAAATTTTACTATGGCACTTGGTAGGCTACCATGGCATGCTAACTAACTAGTACCTACTGTCCCAAACAACCTCCCTTTGGTCAGGTTTGGTTGATTAGACGAGGACACATCAATCAAATTCTTTCATCTACTTCCCTTTTCCTATTCGTCACTTCCTTGGCTGGGATCATGATAGTTGGCAGGGTTTGGTGTTGGCCACCACCAAACAAAAATCATAATAAAGGGGATTAGACAATATATGCAAAACCCCAATCGTAGAAATGTAACAAGCATAGGTTATCTTAAGTCAAATACCCATAGTTCCCCCAACCCCAAGTTGTGGGTGCTTAGCTACTCATGAGTAAGGCAAAACCAACAAAAATGCAAATAAAAGACATGATTGAGAGTTTTACCTAAAGCAATGAAGATTGAAGACACCACAAGTTGCAACTACAATCTTGATAGATTAATAATAAGTACAAAGTGAGATTTGCAATCCCCAAAATAGGGTTTTCCAAGAGAAAATGATAAACTAAGCTAAGAACCTAAAATTTTTTTAGAAAGTATATTCAAAGATGATATTCTCTTCTCTGTTTTGAATCCTACTAACTAAAATGCTAACTTAAAGTATTTGTGGTGCTTACAAAATAACCCTAAAAAGTACACATAAAAGACAACTGGCAGCTGGTACTCCTCGCAGGTACGACTCGTAGGGTGACCTATGAGTCATAATCGGGGTCTCATATCAGGTTCTTGGTATCTTAGACTCAATTGGTATGACCCACTGGTATGTCTTGTACCTTGGTCTATGACTTGTACGAACCTCTCGTACTCTACACCTTTAGTTATTGATCCAAAGTTTGGGCTCTCTGATTCCTACTACGAATATACCTATACGAGTCATGGTGAGACCTACTACTTGTAAGGTGGTCTCGTAGGGTTTAGCTCTACTTAGAAAATTTTTGCTTTTTGGTCTCTGTTTCTTTCTACGATGGCATCATATGACTCTTTGCTTGGGCTATGACTCATAGGTGAACTCGTATGTCCTATGCTTCAGTAAAATCTACAACTTTTCTCCAAAATCATGGCAACCTAATTTTCTGCAAGAACAACACAAAACAAATAAAACTATAAAAAGTCGCAATAAGAACTCACAAAATCCCTTGTTTTAAGCATCAAAGATGTTGTATTTTGATAGCACATTAACACTGTCACGCCCCAAATCCAGTTAGGGCGGATCGACACCCATTGTCGATAAGGCTCGGGAGAACCAACCTGTATTTATGCACTTTCTATATATTTAATAATATATTTCTATAATTTAACATGCCTTTATGCAACTAAATATTGATAGAGCCAATAGGAAATGCATGTGACTAGGCTGTTGGGGCCACGGTGTCGAAAGTACGAGACATGACCATACTTTAATTTACATAGTCTACAAAGCCTCTAGATAAGAGAAAGTATCGAATAAGGGTTAGGACAGGCCCCATCTCAATAACTATATAATACAAACATATAAGCCTTAAACACACACAAAGCTCCGGAACAACTTTGAGCTCGGTAACAACACCCTGGATGTCCTAGACTCTACCGGGAGATCTAATAGCACCTGTACCTGCAACATGAAATGCAGGTCCCCCATAAGGGATGTTAGTACAAGATAATGTACTAAGTATGTAAGGCATGAAATACTGTATATGAAGCAATAACTTCAAATGAAATTATGCACTGGTGTGGAATAAGGGACCACCTTTGGATATACTTTAGGATCGTATATTTTATGTTCTTTATATTACTTTACCTTTACTATATAGTCTATGCACATCATGTACTATAAATGAACAACTGATCAATGGTAAACTGTATCGGGATCATCCCTGGCTAGGTCCTTCCTTAACCCCTCGGGCTACCACCCGTGATAGGATCGTCCCTGGCTAGGTGATGCTTCCACCCCTTGGGCTACCCCCACCAAAAAACTATGTATTTTACTTTATCTTTCAATTTCCTTTGAGATGATTTTTTTGGTGGTCACAATATTGGAGCTATAGGGCTGTACATACAACTTGTGACATGGAAATAGTCATACAAGACAACATGACAATGAAGAGAGTATGTTACATAAACAATGAAATGTGTATGAAATGAAAGAAAAACTCATGAACTTTGTTTTGCAAGAAGAACTCATGTACTTGGTATCCACGTATGTATGCAGATTTGAAGGTAACTATATATAGGAGCATATGAATATGTGAAAGAGTGGAGACATGGATGTTTTTCATGTTGGAGTAGATAAATGCCTTTACTTACCGAGGGATCTATTTTTCATGCCAAATGATACGAAATCAAGTAGCCTTACTTACCTCATTGTATGACCTCGCTACTACCTTGGCGTGGCTGTTTTTCTCTCAAATATTTATCTACAATATATTAGGCAAGAATACTAGTATTAGCAACAAAGAAATACTTCTTAAGAGCCCAATATCATAAAAAAATCACCCGGACAACAAGCTTTTCAATTAGGGACGCAAAGACATTTCTTCAACCTTTCCTTTTATAAACGTATTTTCTAAAAACCATTATTATGTACATGTCATGTACATCTTAATTTAGACCTTTAATAGTCCTTCAAAAACCCACAAAACACAACACATAACAATTCTTCACAATATACAAACAAGCGGCATAACATTACATTCTTTTACCCCACTTCGACGTCGATAATCCCAAATCTGTTTTAGCTTTATCTAAATTGTTTCCAACATTTTTAACACATAACACCAGTGTTAATATAGTCCAAAAATAGTTCCAAAATAGGGGAAGGTCGTGAAACAACAATCTCCAATTATTAGCTCACAACTTTATGTTTAGAGTACAAATACGACATTGACGATTCCAAATCTGTCCCAACTCTAACCAAACTATTTAAACAACATTTATACATACAAAAAGTCCTAAAACAGTCTTAGAAAAGAACCCAATAATTCATGAAGGACGTGATCCAATAGCCTTCCATCCCATAGCTCACAAGTTCCAATCAACATTACACTTAAGATAGCACAATAAAACTCATTTATTAAATAAAACCAAAATTAGGGCAGCAACCTTAGGGTAATATCTATAACTCAAACCATGTGAAAAACATAAAATTCTCTTCATAATATAACCCACAAATCATAGATAAGTCACTAAAACAAAAGACAAGTGTGCAACAACTTTCTAAACACAATCTGTCCAGATTTTCCAGCACAAAAATACTAGCATATACTTCATGTTTTTTATGAAGAAATCATACTAAATACACAACCATAATTACTTACCTTAGTTCTTCAAGATCCAGGTGTTCCTTCGAGATCTTGGAAGTTCCCTTGTGGCTGCTTTGATAGTTTGAGAAAGTGTAGAGAAAAAATTGGGAAAGCTGAAAATTTTCTAAGTGTAAGAGTGAATGGGATTTTGCTGCTTATAACCCCTCTTTAAAGGCCTCATTTGGATGACTTTCCTTGGGCCTCTTGACCATGTAAGACCACATACTATTGAGTTGGTGAGGTAGCAACTTGGGCCTCGTACTTGGGCTTGAATGGTTGTCAAATTTAATGGGCTTTGGCTGCTAATTTTCAGCTTTCCTCTTAATCCGTTTTTGGTCAAAAGAGCTAAGTGATTTGTGTTACACTTGGGCCCTTCTTATATTCTTCTTAGACTGAAAATAAAGTTCATTTATGATACTAAAAAATGGGCTAAAATCACACCCTTAAGAGGGATTTTATTTTTCATCGGACTTGGGCAAATTCGACGTCGAGCCTCGTCTCCGTTTTGCTTGCAAATTTAAGCTAAGCAAGTAGGTGACTCACCTACTAGATTATTAAGTCATACAAGAACCTTAATCATTTTACTTTGTTTAGGGTTGTGACATCACCAATTTAACTCAATACATGTATACACTCAACCCCTCCTAAGCGTTAGACGCACATATCACCCATTAACACAAGATTCAAGCACTTTCTAGAATTGACGCTAATTTGATCAACTATCACCCTTATAGAGTCAAACTTCTAAAATGAGCGAGGCAAAGCGGTAACAAAGTTCAAATTGATCATATACCACTTCTAAGTTGGAAGTTCTATACACTGCATATAACCTCCTGGCTTTTGGTGCTCTACCTTCACTTGTTGACAATTTAGACATTGAGCCACAAATTTCGCAAGGTCCTTTTTCATGCCTCCCCACCAAAACACTCACTTCAAGTCATGGTACATCTTAGTCGATCTTGGATCGATGGAATATCGTGAATGGTGGGCTTCTTCCATTATCCCCTTTCTTAACCCATCAATATCAGGCACACATAACCTGTTTTGGCAGTAAAGTACTCCATTTTGTGTAAGGTCAAAGCCCTTTATCTTAGCTTGACTCACCTTTTCCTTAAGTTGTCATAGAATAGGATCCCTGAACTATTTTTCTTTCGCTTCCATTACTAGTGAAGACGTCGCTGCATTATGTACAATAACCCCTTCCTTTGGGGTTTCAAGAAGGCGACCCCCTAAACTGGCCAGTTGATGTACATCCTTAGCCACCCCTTGACTAATCATGGCCTGATCACCAATAGTCATAACTACCTTACGACTCAGAGCATCAGCTACCATATTTGCCTTCACCAGATGGTATAGTATATCAACGTCGTAATCCTTTATTAGTTCTAGCCATATCTGCTATCTCAAATTTAGATCATTCTGCTTGAAAATGTATTGCAAGCTCTTATGATCAGTATATATGTCAATGTGAACCCCATACAAATAGTGGCACCATATTTTCAAAGCAAACACAGTCGCCGCTAGCTCAAGATCATGAGTTGGGTAATTCTTCTCATGTGGTCGTAGCTGTCTAGATGCATAAGCAATTACCCTACCATGATGTGTCAGTACACACCCTAAGCCAACTCCTGGAGTATCACAATACAATGCATACCCCTCAGTGCCTTCTGGAAGTACAAGCACAAGTGCAGAAGTTAGCTTATTTTTCGGTTCTTCGAAGCTCCTTTCACATGTATCATTCCATTGGAACTTGGTTGCCTTATGTGTCAACTTTGTTAGAGGTGCAGAAATGGAGGAAAAACCTTTAACAAATCTTTTGTAATAACGTGCCAAACCTAGGAAGCTTTGAACTTCCATGGGCGTCATTGGCCTTGTCCAATCTTTCACAACATCTATCTTTTGTGAATCAACTCTTATTCCCTCCTCAGAAACAATATGACCCAATAATGCCACTGAGTTTAGCCAAAATTCACATTTAGAAAACTTGGCATACAACTGCTTATCACGAAGAACCTGTAACACTTGTCGTAAGTGATTTGCATGGTCCTCTTCTGACCTTGAGTATATCAAAATGTCATCTATAAACACTATCACAACTACATCCAATAATTTCTTAAATACCTTGTTCATTAGATCCATAAAAACTACTGGTGCATTCGTCAGCCCAAATGACATAACAAGAAATTCAAAGTGACCATACCATGTTGAAAGCAGTCTTAGGTATATCTTCCTCCTTCACCCTCACTTGGTGATACCCTGATCTCAGATCAATTTTTGAAAAGCATTTGGTACCCTGTAACTAATCAAATAAATCATCAATCCTGGGGAAGGGGTACTTATTCTTAATTGTCACCCTATTCAATTGTAAATAGTATATACACATCCTCAAGCTGCCATCCTTTTCGCATACAAATAACACTTGTGAACCCCAGGGAGACACACTAGGTCTTATAAAACCCTTCTCCAATAAGTCTTTTAATTGCTCTTTTAATTCAGGTAACTCTGCCGGGGCCATTCTATATGGAGGGATAGAAATAGGTTGAGTGCCTGGAAGTAAGTCAATACCAAAATCTATTTCTCGTTCAGGAGGTAAGCCTAGAAGTTCATCAGGGAACACATCAACAAATTCATTAACTACTAGGACTAATTGAAGAGTTGGCGATTCTGCCTCAATATCCCTTACTCTAACTAGATGACATATGTACCCCTTAGATATCATCTTTCTAGCCTTAAGATAAGATATAAACTTCCCCTTTGGTGCCCCAACATTGCCTTCCCTTTCAAGAACTGCCTCATTTGGGAAGTGGAAGTACACTTTCTTAGTTCGGCAATCCACGGTGGCATAGCAAGAAGATAACCAATCCATACCCATTATAACATCAAATTCCACCATTTCTAACTCAATCAAGTCAGCCAATGTGTCACGGTCCCAAACAGTTACTACACAACCATAATAAACCCTTCTAGCCATAATAGATTCACCGATTGGTGTACACACTTCAAATAGTTTATTCAATAAGTTAGGTGTTCTCTTAAGCTTCCCAAGAACTAGTGGGGTGATGTATGATAGTGTAGAACTAGTGTCAATTAATGAATTGTACATTATGAGAGAATATGGACAATGTACCTGTGACAACATTAGGTGAAGCTTTCAAATTTTTTCAACTCCCCAGAGCATAAGTGCGATTCTGGACCACGCTAGAGCTAGCTGCTCCTCTAAAACCTCTACCACGACCCATAGATGCTTACTGACCCCTACCTAATGGAGGAACTATCGATGATGATACAACAGCTGACCTAATAGATTGTGTTATATCACCCATACGCCTTCTCGGGCAATCTCTCATCATGTGCCTTGGCGCACCACACCAATAACAAACATCTGTTCCAACACGACATATACCCGGATGACTTCTTCTATACTATTACAAGGCTGCCTAGGATTTATTGACTGGCCTGTCGATCCTCCTGCTGTCCGTTACTTTGTCTCTCACCCCGTTGACCAAACTGATTACTTCTAAACCCTTGAAGTTATGGTGGAGCACTAGCTGCGGAATACGAGAATGATGGCCTAGGTGGTCTGTTAGAAAACTGAGGCCTAAACTCACCTTGGGATGGTGTAAATAGCCCTGAAGATCTCCTCCTCTTAGACTGCACCCTTTCTAACTCCTATGTCCTTCTCCTTTGCCTTTGATCCTCCAATTTCTATGCAAAAGCTTGCATTCTTGCTATATCCAAGTCCTTATTCAATACAACAATGGTACAGTCTCTGACTAGATACATATCTAATCTATCCACATATCGGTGAACTCTATCCACCATAGTAGCAACTACATTAGGAGCATACCTAGACAGAGAATTAAATTAGAGACTATACTCACTCATGCTACTATTCCCCTGGTGGAGATTCAAGAACTGATCTGCATGGGCCTCTCGGATCTCTAATGGCAAGTTATGGTCACGAAATGCCCATTTGAACTCCTTCCAAGTGGTTGGGGGATCATATATATCTTTGGATTGCTTCCAAGCTTCATACCATAATATAGCCACACCCTTCAACCTGTATGCCGCTAACTCGATAGCTTCTATACCACTCATATGCATAACATCCAAAGTACGCTGAATTTGTTCAATAAAGTCTTGGGGATCTTCATTAGGATCAGACACAGTGAAGGCTGGAGGGTCCAAATTAAGGAAGTCACGTATCCTCATGCCAGCTGCCCTATTTATACCACCTGTACCTATAACTGGACCTTCCTGTCTTTAGCCTTGGCCAGCAACTATGCGAGTCAGTAGTTGAATTGCATTTCTCAGATCCTGCACTATAGCATCAATAGGTGGTTCTGGGGAAATTTCACTATTTTTGGGTTCATTAGGAACTGGAGGGGTTAGAGATGTCCGTGACAGAGACTCATCTTGAGCCTCATTTCGTTATCTCACATGACTGGGTGCAGCCACCACTTCTACTTCCTTTCCTTTACCTTTATTCTTCTTGGTTTTGGCATACTTTCTCGCTGTACAAAACAATTTAGGAGTTAGACATAATTCACCAAGCTCTATGGCACGTTCTAAAGAATGAAATGAAAGTAACAACTCCTAAGAGCCATGTAGCCTCCTGCTTATAAATGTGGTGCACAACACATGGATAAAAAAGACTCTACATTGACACAGCTTTGTAGAATCCCTAGGATGACCCGCTCTGATACCACTTCTATCACGCCCCAAATCCTGTTAGGACGGACCAGCACTCATTGCTGATAAGATTCGGGAGAAACAACCTGTATTTATGCACTTTCTATACCTTTTATAATAGATTTCTATAATTTAACATGCCCTTAGGCAAGTAAATATTGATAGAGCCAATAGGAAATGCATGTGACTAGGCCGTTGGGGCCACGGTGTCGAAAGTACGAGACATGATCATACTTTAATTTACATAGTCTACAAAGCCTCTAGATAAGATAAAGTATCGAATAAGGGTCGGGACAGGCCCCGCCTCAATAACTGTACAATACAAATATATAAGCCTTAGACACACACAAAGCTCCGGAACAACTTTGAGCTCGGTAACAACACCTGGATGTCCTGGACTCTACTAGGAGATCTAATAGCACCTATACCTGCAACATGAAATGCAGGTCCCCCATAAACGATGTTAGTACGAGATAATGTACTGAGTATATAAGGCATGAAATACTGTATATGAAGCAACAACTTCAAATGAAACTATGCAATGTATGGAATAAGAGACCACCATTTGGATATACTTTGGGATCGTATACTTTATGTTCTTCATAGTACTTTATCTTTACTATATAATCTGTGCACATCATGTACTATAAATAACCAACTGATCAATGGTAAGTTGTATTGAGATCGTCCCTAGAAAGGTCCTTCCTTAACCCCTTGAGTTACCACCTGTGACAGGATCATCCCTGGCTAGGTGATGCTTCCACCCCTTGGGCCACCCCCATCAAAAAACTATATACTTTACTTTATCTTTCAATTATCTTTGAGATGAATTTTTTGGTGGTCACAATATTGGAGCTATAGGGTTGTATATACAACATGTGACATGAAAATAATCATACAAGACAACATGACAATGAAGAGAGTATGTTACATAAACAATGAAATGCATATGAAATGAAAGAAAAACTCATGAACTTTGTTTTGCAACAAGAACTCATGTACTTGGTATCCACATATGTATGTAGATTTGAAGGTAACTATATATAGGAGCATATGAATATGTGTAACAGTGGAGACATGGCTGTTTGTCATGTTGGAGTAGATAAATGCCTTTACTTACCGAGGGATCTATATTTCAAGCCAAATGATACGAAATCAAGTAGCCTTACATACCTCGTTGTGCGACCACGCTACTACCTTGGAGTGGATACTTTTCCCTCAAATATTTATCTATGGTATTAGGCAATAATACTAGTATTAGCAGCAAAGAAACAATTCTTGACATCCCAATATCATAAAACAATCACCCGGACATCAAGCCTTTCAATTAGGGACGCAAAGGCATTTCTTTAACCTTTCCCTTTATAAACATATTTTCTAACAACCATTATTATGTACATGTCATGCACATCTTATTTCAGACCTTTAATAGTCCTACAAACAATGCACAAAGCACAACACATAACAATTCTTCACAACATACAAACAAGCGGCATAACGTTACATTCTTTCACCCCGCTTCGACGTCGACAATCCCGAAACTATTTTAACTTTATCTAAATTGTTTCCAACATTTTTAACACATAAAACAAATGTTAATATAGTCCAAAAGTATTCACAAAGTAGGGGAAGGTCGTGAAACAACAATCTCCAATTATTAGCTCACAACTTTCTGTTAAGAGTACAGATACGACGTCGACGATTCCAAATCTGTCCCAACTCTAACCAAACTATTTCAACAACATTTATACATATAAAAAGTCCTAAAACATTCTTAGAACAACACCCAATAAGTCATGAGGACGTGAGCCAATAGCCTTCCATCCAACAACCCATAAGTTCCAATTAACATTATACTTAAGATAGCATAATAAAACCCATTTGTTAAATGAAACCAAAATCAAGGCAGCAAGGTTAAGATAAAATATATAACTCAAAGCATGTTAATAAAATCAATTTCTATTTATAATATAGCCCATAAACCATAGAGAAGTCACTAAAACAAAAGGCAACCGTGCAGCAACTTTCTAAACACAATCTATCCAGATTTTCCAGCGCAAACATACTAGCATATATTTCATGTTTTTCATGAAGAAATCATACTAAATAAACAACTATAATTACTTAGCATAGTTCTTCAAGATCCAGGTCTTCCTTCAAGATCCTAGAAGTTCCCTTGTGGCTTCTTTGATAGCTTAAGAAAGTGTACAGAGAAAATTGGGAAATCTGAAAATTTTCTAAGTGTAAGAGTGAATGGGATTTTGCTGCTTGTAACCCCTCTTTAAAGGCCTCATTTTGATGACTTTCCTCGGTCCTCTTGACCATGTAAGACCACATATTATTGATCTGGTGAGGTAGCAACTTGGGCCTCTTACTTGGGCCTAAATGGGTGTCAAATTTTATGGGCTTTGTTTGCCAATTTCCACCTTTTATCTTAATTCGTTTTTGGTCCAAAGAGCCAAGTGGTTTGTGTTACACTTGGGCCCTTCTTATATTCTTCTTGGAATGAAAATAAGGTTCATTTATGATACTAAAACATGGGCTAAAATTACAACCTTAAAATGGATTTTATTCGTCATCGGACTTGGACAAATTCGACGTCGAACCTCATCTCCGTTTAGCTTGCAAATTTAAGCTAAGCAAGTAGGTGACTCACCTACTAGATTATTAAGTGATACAAGAACCTCAATTATTTTACTTTGTTTAGGGTTATGGCCTCACCAATTTAACTCAATAAATGTATACACTCAACCCCTCTTAAGCGTTAGACGCATATATCGCCCATTAACACAAGACTTAAGCACTTTCAAGAATTGACGCTAATTTGATCAAACCATAATATGAGTAATTTACATAGCATTACTATATGTAAAATGTGGGGTGTTACAAACAGCCTCAACTTAGAATTGTTGGTTGTCCTTAAGTGACAACTTAATCTACGCAGACAATGAGAAATACATAGTATCTATACTAATGGCATATACATCTTTCACTCTAATCCAGGTATCCAACTATCATTTTCAAAACCAGATTGTAAAGCTACTGAGCACAACAAAAACATGATGATGAATCTGACCACTCAACTATGATAAGCTAAGGAGCATTAATCATTCACAATCACTGGTATAGCCATATGCTAATCAAATAGTGCAAATGCCCTCATAGAAAAGAAGTCCCTTATACTCACTCAAGAAGCAATTAGAATTCAGGGACTAAGGAAGAATTCTAACTCTCACAATTGAAATTCATGCACAATGACTAGCACCATACGTTTGCCTCTATACTCATCTTCTGGCTTGGTGATAAAGTGGATTTGGATCACTATAGGACTTATGGGATTGTAACATAGGTTCAGGGGGCTTTGGGATGACATTTTAAGCAAGTAGTGAATAAAAACTATCCTTCAACCATGTTTACCAACACTTTTTGCATTAATAACCCCACCCTTTTCATTAAATCCACCCTTATTCTCCTGTTTCAAACTTTTCTCAACTGCTTTCTTTCTATTTTCAGTTGTGCCTTCTTTCCAAACTCAATTCCTGCTACTTTTTCTCAATTCAAAGCATTTTTCTTTTCTTTTTCTTCACTTGGCTCATGATTCTTCATTTCTTTCTTTATTTCCCAACTAACCACCTCATTGTTATTACTTTACGACAATAAGTGCCACCCTTAACTTAGGATTTTAGCCTGAGATGAAGTACACAAAAAGACGGGAAAAGGTCATCTTAGAAAGAAAGGTGTAAAAAAACACGGGTTGACATGACTTTTCATGACTTTGAATATCTATTCCTCAAACCAGGGCCACAACTTGTAGCCACCCTCAACTTAGTCTTTCAACCTCAATTAAGGTTCACATGTTCAAGGATATACCAGGGCCAATATCAAGGTATTCCATCAAACAAGGTTAAGCTATAAGGTGTCAAGAAAGAATGAGTACATGAGAGGCTCAAAAATTTGAACAAGCGATTCACTTACTCATTTGGTAGGTCATTTAGGCTAAAAGTGGGTTCACTCAAAGAACAAAGGCCTAAGATCCATTCCAACTCAACCATATCACCAAACCAATCTTAGAGTACTAAGGCAAGTTCTGAGTCCATACAAGATGCATGAATGCGGTAAATTAAGCTCACAACACATATGGCAGTGCACCCTCAATCAAGTATAGACTAACAGGTCATGCTTCAAGCATCAACTTACCTTTACATTTCAGAACAAGCATCACTAGATCATCAAAATGCATGAATGCATAAATAATCACAACCTCAAAAGTTTAGAGGGTACCCAATTTTTCAAATCATTCAAAAAGCATGTAAAGACTATGTATATGCCAACAGATAAAACTACTTTGAACTTACACATTATCTACACTACCTAAACATGCTAGTTCAACAGAAAATCAAACTCCACGAGGAAAAAGAAACACAACAAGAAAGCCTTGGGATAAAAATAGGGGAAGCTATGGACTCGGGGTTACTCAGAGTTCACCTTAATCCATAACTTCCCATACCCCACCAAAATAGAATACTTTGTCCTCAAAGTATAAACACATAGAAGAGGTACAAGGGACATACCATGGGTTGCCTCCCAGGAAGTACCTGATTTATTGTCGCAGCATGAGAGGAAACTTTTGTGTTCATGCCTCCTCAAGGTCCCAGCCCTCCACTATCTTGATTTCTTCCATGTCACTCATGAACAATTTGACCCTCTGTCCATTCACTTTGAAAGTTTTACCATCCCGACATTCTATCTCAATGGCTCTATAACTCAAAACACATACAACTCTGAAGGGCCCCATCCACTTAGATTTGAGTTTCTCGGGAAACCACCTCAGCTTAGAGCTATAAAGCAAGACCAAGTATCTTTGAGAAAATTGGCGATTTTCAATTCTGCGATCATGCTGAGCTTTCATTCTTTTCTTGTACAAGGCAGAGCTCTCATATGCACGCAGCCGAAACTTATCGAGTTCATTTATTTGTATTAATCTAGATGTTTCTACTTCATTCCAATATAGATTCAGCTTTTTCAGTGCCCATAGTGCCTTGTGCTCAAGCTCAACTGGCTTGTGACAGGCTTTCCCAAACACCAATTGATAAGGGGATATTCTGATTGGAGTTTTGAAAGATGTGCAATAGGCCCATAAAAGCATCATCCAACTTACTTGACCAATTAGTGTGATTTACACTCACCATTTCGGATAATATTTGCTTTATTTCCCTATTTGATACTTTCGCTTGCCCACTTGTTTGAGGATGGTATGGGGTTGACACTTGGTGCTTCACACCATATCTTTCAAGGAGACATTTGAACATTCGGTTGCAAAATTGAGATCCTCCATCGCTGATGATTACTCGAGGTGTACAAAACCAGGAAAGATGTTTCTTTGGAGGAACCCGATAACACACATACATTTATTGTTCGATAGAGCTATGGCCTCTACCTATTTAGAGACATAATCAACTACAACCAGAAAGTATTTATTACCATGAGAATTGACAAAGGGTCCCATAAAGTCAATTCACAAATGTCGAATAGTTCTATCACCAAAATAGGATTTAGAGGAAGTTTGTGCATTTGCGATACCCTGCCCTCTCATTGACATCTATCATAAGACTTTAATTAATCATGGGCATCTTGATGTATAGACGACTAATAGTAACCACATTGTAACACCTTGTAGATAGTTCGAGCTCCACTGTGATGGCCACCCACCAATGAAGAGTGGCATGCTTCAAGAATACTCTTCATTTCCACTTCTGGCACACATCTATGGATGATCCTATCCAAAAAATGCGAAATTAATATGGATCATCCCAAAAGAACTTCTTTACATCATGCATAAACTTGCGACGTTGATGGGTATTCAGATTAGGAGGCACTAAATCACTCACAAAGTAATTGGCATAGTCTACAAACCAGGGTATAAGTTCATGAGGACGCCAAAACTCTCTTATCAGGGAAAGAATCATTGATGTCAAGTCCAGCATCAAATTTTACCATAACTTCATCTTCTATTCTAGAAAGGTGATCGGTGACCTGATTTTTAGACCCCTTTCTGTCGATAATATCAAAATTGAATTCTTGCATGCGGATTACCCATCTGATCAGTCTTGGTTTTGCATCCTTTTTAGCTATCAGATATTTTAGCGTTGCATGGTCCATGTGCATAATCACCTTAGCTCCCAACAAGTAGGAGCGAAATTTTTCAAAGGCAAAGACTAAGGCAAGCAATTCTTGTTCAGGGACTGTATAATTTTTCTAGGCCACATTTAGTGCTTTGCTAGCAAATAGATCAGATATAGAATTCTCTCCCTTCGATTCCCCAATACCACACCTAGAGCAATCCTACTTGTATCACATACTATCTTAGATGGTTGTGACGAACCTGGAGCCAATATAATGGGTGCTGAAGTCAACCTTCTTTTCAATTTGTTGAAAGCTTGCATGCATGCATCATCAAATACAAAGTTAGCATCTTTCTCCAATAATTTTCACAAGGGCTATGAGATCTTGGAGAAGTCCTTCAGAAGCGATGGTAGAATTTTGTGTGGCCTAGAAAGCTCCTGATATCTTTCATTGAAATTGATGGTGGCAGTTTCTCGATAAGCTTAATTTTTGCTTTATCCACCTCGATTCCCTTGCCTTAAATTCTATGACCAAGCACTATGCCCTCTTTGACCATAAAATGATATTTCTCCCAGTTCAACTCCAAATGGTTATCAACATACCTCTGCAACACATCATGTAAATATAACAAGCGTTCTTCAAAAGATTGGACAACAACGCTAAAATCATCCATGAACACCTCAATAGTGCTTTTAAATATATCCGAGATAATAGACATCATGCATCTTTGAGACGTGGCTGGAGCATTGCATAATCTAAACGACATTCTCTTAAATACAAAGGTACTATATGGACATGTGAAATTTGTCTTCTCTTGATCCTCAGGCACAATAACAATTTGATTATACCTAGAATATCTATCAAGGAAGCAATATCATCCCTTTTCTGCTAGTCTATCAACCATTTGGTCCATGAAGGGCATAAAGAAATGATATTTCTCAGTAGAAGCATTGGGCTTCCTATAATCCATACACATTCTCCACCCAGTGATCAATCTCATAGGGATCAACTCATTCTTTGCATTAGGAACCACTTTGATACATCCTCTTTTTGGAACACATTGGACTGGACTGACCCATTCACTATCGACAATTGGGTAGATTACTCCTATGTCTAACTACTTGATGATTTCCTTCCACACAACCTCTTGTATTGGAGGGTTCAACCGTCTATGATGCTCAATGTTGGGCTTGTAATCCTTCACCAGTTGAATCTTATGAGTACATATCCCAGGAGGTATGCCAATGATGTCTGCAATTGTCCACCCGATGGCCGTTTTGAATTGCTTGAGAATGGAGATGAGGGCCTCTATTTGGGCTTCATTTAAGTCAGCTGCAATTATGACAGCAAAGTGCTATTTTCTCCCAAGTATGCATATTTCAGATGTACTTTTAGTGCCTTTAACTCTAACTCTTGTGAGACTTCCACGGAAGGCTTTGTAGGTTGCGTTTGCTTATTTCACAAGTCTAATTATAACTTGGCCTGTCGCCTAGGACCAAATGACACCCTGAGTATTCACTATTTCATCATAATCAAGTATGCTATCATCATTGAAATTCATAAGCACAACTACCAAAGGTTCAACTCCCAGCCTTAACTCAACTGGGATCTCCTCTTCGTCATCCTCGCTCATTTCGATCATTGATATAACTTGGAACTTACAACTTCTTCTATTGGGATGGCCTACTTGAAACACCACTGTCTCTTCACCAAACCTAAAGGTCAGCAAGCTCTTTTTCCATATCAACCCATGCTCTCCCTATGGCTAAGAAAGGTCCCCCCAAGATGATAGGACTGCAAAATCAACTTCACAGTCAAGTATAACAAAATTTGTGGGAAATATAAATTTTTCTACCTTGACTAACATATCATAAAGTATCCCCATAAGCTTCTTGACTGTTCTTTCTACCGTCAACAATTGCATCTTTGTAGGAACAAGGTTGCCCAAACTAAGCTTTTTGACTATGGCAAGAGGTATCAAAATGATGTTGGCTCGTTAGTCACATAGTGCTCTAGCAAAAGCAAGTTTCCCAACTGTTCATGGTATAATGAATGCACCCAGATCCTCATGCTTCTGCACTAAACACTTCGTGATGATGGCGCTGCAATGTTGAAAATTTTGGGAAAGGTCTTGGCTAACTTTGTGCTTTTTCTTGACCAGATCTTTCATCCACTTCGCGTATCCTAGCATCCTCTCAAGAGCCTCAACTAAAGGGAAGTCCACTAACAACTTCTTAAGCATCGTAATGAACTGTTCGAAATTACCATCCACTTTTCTCTTCCCAAGCCTTTGGGGAAAAGGTGGTGGGGGCCTTGGAAAGGTTTTATATTTCTTTGGTTGCTCGTTTTCGCTGGGCACTTCAATCTCCTCGTTTACCCTCTTTCTGCGGCTTCTATCTCCAACCATTAGCATAGGAGGGTCTATATTACTTTTGCCTCTCTGAGTAATGATTATCATGCAATGCCCTTCATTTTTAGGCTTTTGAACCATATTGCATGGTAAGCTACCCTTTTGGCACTAGTTCAACTGTGAAAAAACTTGCTTGAATTGTTGTTCAAGTTGTTTAATTGCCACTATGTGAGACTCTATTTTTTTACTAATGCTTAAAATATTCATTCTCATTCATTTCAAAGTCTCATCATGGTGATCGACTCTCTTAAACAACTTTTCAAACATCTCTTCGATCCTAGAGTTACTTGACCCAGCATCACGGTTGTGAAGTGGCACATAAGGACCATTCCTGTAGCTATCTCTTCTTCCCCATTCAGCATCTGACACTCTCTCTCTTTCATAATATCCACCCTAATTGTCTCTATATGCCCAATCATGGTTGAAGTTCTGACCTTGATTCCCAGACTCTCCAATAGTCCGAATTGGACCCTTGGAGTTTTTCCAGAAACTCGTTGCTTGGTTGCTTACAAAACATGCATCCTCATCAAAGAATGGATGTTCATGCACAGGAGTCTTTGGAGGTTGATGGGTTACCACTTGAGCACTTGCTTGGTTTTGCTTCAAGATCAAGTCCATTCCCTATGGAGTTGAGCAAGTTGCTCTATAATCTCTTCATTAGCTTTTGCTTGCTCATATTGGTGACCCTATGCTATGTTTGTTTTCACCACTTGCTCCATCCTTGTGGCCACTATCTCAAACAGTTGGTAAAGAAACACACCTCCCATGATTGTGTTGGCATAAGCTTTGTTATTTTCATCAAGTTCTCTATAGAATATCTCAATCAAAGCATCATCAACAATCTTATAATCGGGGAACATCCTTAAGAATTTGGTGAATCTCTCCCATGTGGTGCTCACAGAGTCTCCAGGCAATTGCTCAAAGTAATTTATTTGGTCCTTGAGCTTTAGTTTCTTCGACCTTGGAAAATACCTCTCTAAGAAAACTCTCTAAGCCCTGCCCAACTTGTTATGTACTCGGAGGAAGCACAAACAACGACATAGTTGCATAGCCAGTCAATGATAGTGGAAACACCCTCAATCCAACAATATAAATAGAGATATTTTGTTTCCCCATGACACTTTTGCACACGGAGACAATATTTTGAAGATAGTGGTGGGGATCTTCTGAAGGTAGCCTTGTGAATAAACCATGTTTTGGAGCATCTGGAGCAACCCACTTGACACCGCGAATTTAGCATCTATTAGTAAAGGAGGTAGTACTATAGCACTGGTAATATTGATGGCCATAGGGTTCAATCAATACTGATTCCATCCACAAGGATTTTCATTGAAGTCCCCAAGATGTGACCTGTTGTCCATCAGTGGTGGATTCTCCTCTCTTCCCACATCATCATCATTCATATTTATCTCTTCTTCAACTGCAACTTCTTCATTCACTTGAGCCATTCTTCTAAAAAATTTATGGATCTCCAAATTAATCGGAACTCAGGAATCACCTTGTCTCCTTGTGCTAGGCATACTACCTAGTACACCCTGCAAGTGAATTCAAACAACAAAAACAAAAACAAAAGTAAAATACGCGAGACTCTGAAATTAACACTAGAACTAACTAATAGTGAAATCAAGTCAAAACCTAGCTGTATTCCTCGGCAATGGCGCCATAATTTTTTGTAATGTTCATGATCCAATAAGATGGTGGTTGCTATTAGCAATTAACCCAACTGAAGGTTAGTGTCGAATCCATAAGGAATACAGGGTTTGACTACAAGAATTCACTATTAACCATTTCGAGTATTGATAACTAAAATCTCTAAATGGTTTTTTTTTGTGATTCTAGAACAAAATAAAATAAACACTATACTACAATGCAAAAAAATACTCAATTCTAGGGACAACATGGGAATTGTGTTCCCCATGGTTTGTTGACTCGATTATCCTAGGTAACATAACATTGGATATTCGCTAGTTGGACAGTAACTTAGGTTCTTCCAGCCCTCTTAGGAAGGTGAAGGTCGAATTTCACCATGACGCTTAATTGGCCACCAATGCATGCAAATTAATAGTTACCTATTGTCCCAGCCAACCTCCCCTTGGTCAGGTTTGGTTGATTAGACGAGAACACATTAATCGAATTCAATCATCTACTTTCCTTTTTCTTTTCGTCACTACCTTGTTTAGGATCGTTATAGTAGGGTGTTGGGCACCACCAAATAACAATAATAATGAATGGCACCACCAAATAACAATAATAATGAATGGAAATAGAAAATACATGCAAAACCCCAATCATATAAATGCAATAAACCTAGGTTATCTCAAGTGAAATACACATGATTCCCACAACCCCAAGTTGTGGGTGCTTAGCTACTCATGGCTAAGGCAAGACCAATGAAAATGCAAATAAAAGACATAATTGAGAGTTTTACCCAAAGCAATGAAGATTTAAGACACCACAAGTTGCAAACAACAATCTTGATAGATTGATAAGAAGCACAAAGTGAGATTTGCAATCCCCAAAATAGAGTTTTCCAAGAGAAAATGATAAACTAAGCTAAACACCTAAAAGTTTCCTTGAAAGTATATTCAAAGATGATATTCTTTTCTCTGTTTTGTATCCTACTAACTAAAACCCTAACTTAAAGTATTTATAGTGTTTACATATTTACCCTAAAAATTACACAGAAAAGATAGCTGGCAGCTGGTATGCCTCACAGGTACGACTCGTAGGTCACCCTATGAGTCATAATTTAGGTCTCGTATTAGGTTCTTGGCATTTTGGACTCAACTAGTATGACCCACTGGTATGAGTCATAGCTTGGGCTATGACTCGTATGCTCTTCTCGTAGTCTAGACCTTCAGTTATTGGTCCAAAGTTTCTTCTCTTTGATTCCTACTACGAATACACCTATACAAGTCTAGTGAGACCTATGACATGTGGGGTGGTCTCATAGGGTTGACCTCCACTTAGCAAATTTCTGATTTTTGGTCTCTATTTCTTGCTACGATAGCACCCTATGACTCGTAGCTTGGGCTATGATTCGTAGGTGAACTCGTATGTCTTATGCTTTAGTAAAATCTGCAACCTTTCTCCAAAAGCATGCCAACCTAACTTTTCTACAAGAACAACACAAAAACATATAAAAATCGTAGAAAGTCTCTTTAAGAACTTACAAAATCCCTTGTTTTAGGCATCAAATATGTTGTATTTTGACAGCACATTAGCTATGGTTGTGGTGAAATGGGTCATAGGTGATGGATTTTCCTCATAATTAAAACACAAGGGTAGATATAGTCTTCCACAAGACCAAGGTGTAAATGCAGGTCCAAAGGGAAGAGGAGGCCAACAAGGGGTGCTTCAAGGCAAAATAGGTTCTATGCCCTTCAAGGGAGATAAGAGTTGGATGAGGTGCTTGATATCGTTACCGGTATGCTAAAGGTTTTTGATTTTGATGTATATACTTTGATAGACCATATGCCATTCTTTCTTTTATTACTCCTTTTGTTGCCAAAAAGCTTCATGTTAACCTCAAATTATTGTGTGAACCCTATGAAGTATCTAACGCCATTGGTGAGTCCATTTTTGCTAGAAGAGTCCATAGAAATTTTCTCGTATTCATATTGCATAAAATCTTGCATTGTGATTTTGTTGAGTTAGATATGGTGGATTTCGATGTAATTCTTAGGATGGATTGGTTACATGCATATTATGCTTCCATTGATTGTGGAACCCATATGGTCAAATTCCAATTCCCTAATGATCCCTTCCTTGAGTGGGAAAGTTGTGATGTGGTCAAGGGTAGATTCATTTCTTGACTTAAAGCCCAAAAGGTGATTTCTAAGGGTTGCCTCTATCATCTTGGAGGGTGAGGGATGTTGAGTCCAAGGTCCATCCTATAGAGTCAATTTCGGTGGTTAAGTATTTCCTAGATGTCTTTCCTGAGAAGATTCTTGGTGTTTCTTCCGAAAGTGAAATCGACTTTGTTATAGACCTTCTCCCCGACGCTCAACCTATTTCTATTCACCCTTACCATATGGCCTCGATGGAGTTGAAGGAGTTGAAATAGCAATTGAGAGATTTGTCAGAAAAAGGTTTTATAAGGCCTAGTCAATCACCTTGGGGTGCACTGGTGTTATTTGTAGAGAAGAAGAAGGATGGTTCTCTTAGAATGTGTATTGATTACCGGCAACTTAATAGAGTCACCATAAAGAATAAGTACCCTCTACCAAGGATTGATGGCCTTTTTGATTAACTTCAAGGGGCTAGTCACTTCTCTAAGATTGATCTTTGGTCTGGGTATCACCAAGTGAAAATGAGGGAGTGTGACATTCCTAAGATGGCTTTCCGGACTATATACGGGCACTTTGAGTTTATGGTTATGTCCTTTGGGTTGACTAATGCACTAGCTATATTCATAGATATTATGAATAGGGTCTTTAAGCCCTACCATGACTTGTTTGTGGCAGTTTTTATTGATGATATCTTGATCTATTCCCATAGTGAGGAGGAGCATGTGGATCACTTGAGGGTGGCGTTGTAAATCTTGAGGGTAGAGAGTTTGTTTGCAAAATATGAGACATGTGAGTTTTGGTTGAACGATGTTGCTTTTCTTGGGCATGTGGTGTCAGATGATGGTATTAAGGTAGATCCTAAGAAGACAGAAGTGATTTTTAAATTTTCCTAGACCTTTCACTCCATCAGACATTAGGAGTTTGTTGGGTTTGGTGGGCTATTACCAGAGGTTTGTGAATGGTTTCTCTTCTATTTCTTCTCCTATTATTAAGTTGACCCAAAAGAAGGCAAAATTTGTGTGGACCGATGAGTGAGAAAAGAGTTTCCAAACATTGAAAGGTAAGCTTGTCTCTGCTCCTATCCTGTCTCTACTAAAAGGGTTGGAAGGGTTTGTTGTGCATTGTGATTCCACAAGAATTGGCTTGGGTTGTGTTTTGATGCAGAATGGTAAGGTGATAGCATATGCCTCTAGACAACTTAAGGTACATGAGAAGAATGATCCCACCTATGATCTTGAATTGGCGACCATGGTATTTTCTTTGAAAATATGTTGTCATTACTTGTATGGGGTTCATGTTGATGTGTTCACCGATCATAAGAGTCTCCAATACGTGTTCACCTAAAAAGATTTTAACTTGAGACGAAGGAGATGGTTAGAGCTTCTTAAAGAATATGAATAAGTGTGCATTATCACCCCAGCAAAGCTAATGTTATTGTAGATGCTCTAAGTAGGGTGTCTATGAGTAGCCTATCTCATGCTGATAATGGTTTCAAAGAGGTGGCTAGAGAGGTTCATCGGTTGGCTAGATTGGGGTTTAGATTTGAAGATATTGATGATGGGGTGTAGTGGTTGTTGATGGTTCTAAGTCTACTTTGATTGAGGAGGTAAAAGTATAAAAAGATTCTGACCCCGCCTTGTTAGAGTCGAAGACCTTGTGAGAGATGGTAAATTAGAGATTTTCTCCCAAGGAAAATATTGTGCCCTTAGGTACCAAGGTAGATTTTGTGTGCCTAGTGTTGATGAATTGAGAAAGAAGATTTTAGATGTGGCTCATAATTCTTCCTATTCCATTCACCCTAGTTCTACAAAAATGTACAGAGATTTGAGGGAAGTTGGGGAGTATGAAGAGGGACATTGCTATGTTTATATCCGATTGTCACAATTTCCGACAAGTAAAAGCCGAACATCAAAGGTCGGCTGGCCTAGCCCAAGATATAGAGATTCATACTTGGAAGTGGGAGGAAATCAATATGGATTTTGTGGTTAAGTTGCCTAAGACTAGAAAGTATTTTGATTCTATTTGGATTATGGTCGATAGAATGATAAAGTAGGCTCACTTCTTACAAGTCAAAACTACTTATTGTGCTGATGATTATGCTAAGTTGTATATACAAGAGTTTGTTAGATTGGATGAAGTGCCTTTGTATATCATTTCAAATCATAGTGCTCAATTCACTTCTCACTTTTGGAGGTCTTTCGAAAGAGGTCTTCGTACAAGGTAAAGCTTATCAAGGCCTTTCACCCTCAAATGGATAGCCAAGCTGAGAGAACTATCCAAACTCTTGAGGATATGCTTAGAGCTTGTTTTCATAGTTTAAGGGTAGTTTGGATGATCATCTTCCACTCATTTAATATGTTACAACAATAGCTACCACTCAAGCATTAGTATGGCTCCTTTTGAACCTTTTCATGGTAAGTATTATAGATCAACTGCTGGGTAGTTTAAAGTAGGGGAACTAGCTTTGCTAGGTCCGAATTTGGTCATGGAGTCCTTGGAGAAGGTGAGATCAATAAGGGAGAGATTGAAAACAACCTAAAGTAGACAAAAGTCATATTTCAATGTGAGGAGAAGAGATCTTGAATTTAGAGTTGGTGATTGGGTTTACTTAAAAGTCTCACCTATGAAGGGAGTAATCGGATATGGCAAGAAGAGTAAATTGAGCCCAAGGTTTATGGGTCCTTATAGAGCATTGAGGAGGATTGGTAAGGTGGCCTATGCATTGGAGTTTCTCATTGATATGAATACATGTCTACCTATTTCAAGTTTATATTAAGAGATGGTTTGTATGTTGTGACTATGCATGTTTTGAGCTATGAAACTATAACCTATTATGAGGTTTGATAAGGGATTTCAAGCAATCTTGCATGAGGGTTTTACTATGTTATGGTGGGTTAATTAACATTAAGTTTTCTCACATGATTTCACTCCTGAATTACATGATTTAAAACTAGCATTTACCCACCAAGTATTTGATAAAATGTCTTGACATGAATTCTTGTGTTATTGATGGTCTATGATATGATTTACAAGTTAAGTGACTCTATGATGATGAAAGTATTGTGTGTATGTATTGAATTCATGAAAAGTATCTATAGTGTTGCAAGTTGACCACACAGTGTTGGGGGAATGACATGCTTCAACCACTATGATGGGGGATGCTATGCCCACCTACCATGTTGAGGGGTATATACCTTGGTCATTTTGATAGGGGGTGTTATGCCTATCTACCATGTTGAGGGTTATATACCTTGACCACTTTGACAAATGGTGTGAGCGGGTGCTAGTCACATCTAGGGGTATTTTGGGATATAACAGGTCCACAACCTAATAAGTTAATAGTTACACAAAGGAAAACGACAGAGTTAGAAGACTCCCTTGGAAAGGCAAAATAAGAAGCTTCTAATGCCCAACATGATTTACAGAAGCGACTAAATGCAGCCAAAACTTTGGTAGAAAACCAGCAAACTAATATACAATATTAACAGTCTCAAATACAACCATTAGATTCTTCAATTGGATACTTTAGTAGCATGCCAAGAGGAAATATTTAGAAAAGTGCAATGTTTTTTTCATTCATCGCCTTCAAGGTTAGAAGTACACAAACTTATATGATAGGTTTTATTTGATTTTTGTTATATTTTTTTTAATTGGTAAGTTTTGTATTCTTCAGCATTAAGGGTTATGTTCGCTGCCTCCAAAAACCTTACAAGATAGAAGAGAACTAAAAAAATACTTACAACAAACCTATGAAGTCCATAATTGGATCTCCTCTTCTATGTCCTGCTCTTTACACCAAAAAAGTAGAGTAGTATTACTTTCCATTTGATCTTTTGTATTGAGCACTTCTTTCCTTTAAAAATTCTCTAATTCCTTTCTTTTCATATAATTAACTAGATACATGATGGAAATTTTCTCCATCACCTTTTCTAGATCTTGTTGCCACCCCTTTTGATCCAGTAGCTTAGAAGGTGAGAGGTGTGTTATGACATAGTCCTATACTCATTCACTATCCTTGTAAGCTTAGGTCATACCTTAGAAGTTATCTTATAATGCATAAACAGATGTTTGTTAGTCTCTATAGCCTCTTTACAGAGGAAACATCTGGATGCTATATTGTTGGCCTTCTTGTGCATTGCCTCATGGGTCAGCCAACTTTTCCTTGCAACCAACCAAGTGAAGCACTTCACCTTGGCAGGAGCCACACCTATCCAAATTGTGTTCTAAGATATAGTGGATCTTCCTGTGCTTCTTCTGAGCCCCCAATTCTATAGTCCATTCACCCCAAATACTCACATCTTTATGATGTCTCCATGGTAATCTATCTGACTTTAAAGTGGTACCAAGGAATCCATCAATGCTCAAGAACTGTAATACTCTATCAATCTCCCAATCATTAAGCAGCCTTCTAAATACTAGATTCCGGCCTTCTGGTGACCACATCTCTTCTATCCTACTATTGGCAATTGTGCATATTGTGGAAACGCCAAGGAATAGGTCCTTTAGAATCCTATTTCCACACCAATTATCCCACCAAAACTTTGTGTTATTCCTCTGCCCACCACAATCTGCGCGTTGTACTTGAGGCTCACCCAAAGGTTCTGTTGGTCCTCCACATCCCAACCCCATAGTTATCAATGGCTTCACTAGTGCACCAGAATTTTTGTTGCCCAAATTTGTGATGTATTATCTATTTCCATAGAGCCATAGCCACTTCGAAAGAAGGCTCTTGTCATGCAGGAGAAATGGTGAGGAGAAATTTAAAGGTACTTTTACACAACCATATTAGTTCTTCATCTGTGATTGTTTGAACATCTAAGACATTCAAAGATAATCTCCAACTTTCTATCTCTTTGTACAAAATTTGATAAAAAATCCATAATTGCATTTCTAATTATCATAGGATCTGAAGACAATTTTCCATTAATCACTAATGAAGATATAGTATTATTTCTATTCTCGGTTGCAACCATTTTGTGGAAGAAGTTTGTGTTCTTGTAGAATATAGTATCTAACTTTGCATATTTTTTAATGATGCAATGGAGATTGAGCTCTATCATAATTTAAATTTGAGGTATATTTTTATTTTTTACTTTGCCAACTCAAACTCCATGTTTAACAAGTTGTAGTGTATATCAATTAATTTATATCGTAATATACAAGTTAATACCTTATAAAAATTATTAATACTGAGCATGCTCAATACTTGACACTTCATCTGCTTTCTATCTTACTGGACAAAGTGTAGAAAGTGCTATACCACCTTATAGAGGGAAGCATTGCCCGTAGCTAAGTAGAAATTGGAGGGAACCTGACAGCAATCTAGTGTTATGTTTGAAGAGTACTCCATTGAATTAGTCAAGGTGCATGCCATCTGACTCCGGCAGCACAGTTTTATCTAGAAGATAAAAGTTAAAAGGAATATTGGCAACACTTTGCATAATGTTCTTAATGATTATGTCATACTTGATACTTAGAAGATCCAGTAAGAGTATTTTGTATAATATTTATAATCATAACAGTATTTTATTATTAGAACTCATCAAATAACTAAGTATATTATATTATTAATGATTATGCCTTCATGATTAAGAATCCAGAGAATATGAAACTTTCTCAAGTTCATTAGCTCAAATTCCTATCTGAAGATCCTCTTGTTTATTATGAATTACTAATTCAACAAAAGTTTTTCTCCTCTTGTTTGTTATAAATCACTAATTCAACAAAGTATTTTTCTTTTCTTTTATAGTGCCTTCATTATTAAGAAACCTAAATAATGTTTGCCCATTGGAAAGCAGCCTCACACCTTCGCCTACAATCTTTATTTTCCTTTTATTAAAATGATTTTACTACTCATATCAATTTCTGGCGGCTGTTTCAATAGCGCTGGATCTTCCGTCCCATTTTGTATTTTACCTTTGTTGTTCTACAGTCTTTTTGCTCATAACTAGTAGAGAATCCTATGCATCTTACTAATTTTCTAGTGATGATGTCATCTATCCTTGTCAGCTAACATGTCAAATCAGGTCTCTATATTTTTTCTAGTCATTAATTGATGTTAGCTAACTTGTCAAAATCAGTTGTCTTAAGTCTGTTAACCTACAGGCCAATTTTTCCCTGTCAACACCATGTTACCTTCAATTATTGGGGTAACTAGTATAGATAGAATCATGTTTGTATTTGTCACTAATCTAATTAAGCTGAGCATATGCATATCTTGGAAAAGTTATATGTTTTGATCATGGTTTTCAATCCTCAAAAACGTGAGGATTAATGTATCTAAAAATTCCTATTTATAATAAATAAAACCAAGCCTAAATCAATAAGGAAAACAAATCCTAGTTGGACTAGGAAAACTTGCACAAATCTGGACATTTGGCCACTTCATGGAGCTCTTTACTGAGCATGAACTGCACCATGGACCTTGAATGTTCTCCTGGTGCTTTTCCTAGAGCTGTTGCATTTTCTGGACACTGGATGACCTCTTTCATGAGCCATATAACACACCACGGGTCGTGAATGACCCTGTGGTGGTTGCTATCACTTTTGGACATTGGCCACACTGCCTAATCAATTCACGAGCTCCCTTATGCCTCGTGGAATGCACCAAGGGCTGTGGAGGGGCTCGTGGTACGTCACTTAGTGGCAAAATGTGGCTACCTTAGCCCAGATACCTTCATGATGTCCCCTTCATGGAAACAGCCTCCCATTAAGTGCGCCACGAGCCATGAAAGGCTTTGTGGTGTGTATTTTGTTTCCACAGTTAGTTGCTTTGAGATTTTTCACTTAGTGCATACTGCTCATGCCAATGTCCAGCTGCATATGTGCTTATTTAAGTCCGAAAACTTCAAGCAATCGTCCTTCAAGTGGCTAAAAACAGAAATAGCTTCCAATTTCCAGTTGCCTGCATTCTTGTTTGTTCTCAACCAAATTCAAGTCATTGTTGTTCTAGCTTTTATTTTCTAGTATCCACTAATCCCAACTTTGGTGTCTTGAATTTTAATGTCCATACATGCTCCTTGTGTGCATGTCATCTGTTTAATGCACAAATCTAGCCTTGTACATTGTGAAATTCGACCAATTCTTCCTCAAGTACTCGCACACTTATGAAATGTTTGATCCGTTTAGCTTTCACAAGCTCGTCCAATCTTTCCATTAATTTTTCCAGGGCTTCTTTCGCATGCTGTACTTCCTCATGAGTAGCACCATTACAAACTCCATGCAACTCGGTCCATTGTCCATTTTATCCATGAAATTATCATTTTTCAGTAAATAAGCATAAAATGTATATCAAACTAACAAAACATGCTTAAGAACTCACAATAATTCTATGTTTTGGGTGTCAAAGAAGCTATTAGAATGCTAAAATATTACTACTTATATTGTATGAATATTTGAGGTACTATGACAAAATTAATTTGTATAAGAATGAAATTGTTTAAGTGACTTAATCTAGCGTCTTGATATATCTGTACAATATAGTAGCTACAAGTGTCAAAGAAATACTTTTGCTACAGTATCCTCAATGGCTGCCAAAATAGCCTCTTATTAAGCTTCAATCTCTTCTTGATTATAGCAGCTCCAACTCGTTCTCGTCCTATTGCGAGTTGTTTACCTTTATTAAGCAACACTTAATTGAGTTTGATCTTTAATTGTTTTATCATCAACCATAGGCTTCTCTACGGCCAAAGCTATGGAGAAAACAAAGCATAATTGAACAAATATGTGTTATTTGTGGTTTCTATTTCTTGAATGCCCATAGAAACAACAATAACAATCTCATGTAGTGCAATATTTGTGCCTACTACAATCACAGCTACAACATCTTGAATGACGAAAAGCTTTTATACATTAGTGTCTATTCGATAGTGAAAATAACTAATTGCTGCACCCATGTCAGATTCTCTAAAAACACATTACTTTGACGAATCCGAGACACACGCGCTGACACTTTTGAAGAGTCTGACCAACATAGGTCATGGTGATGTCATCCTCCATTACAAGCCCAATCAATTTTATTTTCTACTTCATTTTACAAATTTGATTTGCAATCTCCAGTTGCTTAACCACCTTGAGTTTGAGGGTTTTGTTGAAAGTGCAGAGGATAATAAGTAAAGTGTAGCCTATTATTGACGATAACAACATTATCAAAAGTGGAGAATGATTGAAAGTATGTGCTGAACATTTATTATGATCACATCATAACACTAGTAGGTAGTGGAGTGTTGCATTGCTTATCAATGTTTGTTGTAATACTAGTCATACTCTCGTAATTCTAGTTTTTGATATTTATCATCATTGGTTTTTTAGTTTTCAGCTACTACACTTTTTTTAGATTGTTTTTCTTTTAGCCGTTAAACTGCTTCTCATTACTTGTTGTGATCACATTATGATACTAGTAGGTAGTGGAGTGTTGCATTATTGCTTGTTAATGTTTTTCGTGGTACTAATCATGATACTGGTCATGTTTAGACTTGGTTGCTAGTTTAAAATTTCTTATTATCCATGATAATATTTATTAATCTCTTAATCTGATTCTTTTGTTTTGTTCTTTAAATCGTTGTTATTGCCCAAGTTGATATTACTCCATAGAGTTGTCTTCATATATGTATGACTATATTTTTTATGGTACATAAACAAGTGGTAAATTGTGCTACATATGTTACTTTTTTACCCTAGTATGATCACTTCAAACTAAATCTTAATTTTTTTCTCCTTTTCACATATATAAAAGGAGAGAGTTGAGTGCAATGACTTGACCCAATACTATGAAGTAATGTCCACCCTTGGGCCTATCCCATCACGGATTTATCTCATTGGGCTCACTCCATAAGGTGCCTCATAGTATATAGACCAGTCCATTAATTTATATACCCGGCATCTCTCAAGGATTTAGCCGATGTGGGATATCTTCTCTCATGATGGATTGTTACATACACCGCCTCTATGGACTCAGCGTCCTCGCTAAGATTTGCCCCACCGCATGAAATTTTCCTAGACTTAGCAATAAGATTTGCCCCACCACATTGGGATTTGCCTAAACTCAGTTGAACTCTAGCCCCACATCGATAAGGTTGACACTGGAGTGGCTTTGATACCATCTATAATGACCTGGTCCAATACTATGATGTATTATCCACTCTTGGGCCTAGCCCATCACGGATTTGTCCCTTTGGGCTCACCCTAAAAGGTGCCTCACAATATATAGATCGATCCATTACTTAACATACCCAGTATCTCTCTTGTGTTTTATCGATGTGGGACATTCCTCTCAAGATGGGTTTACATTGACTAACTACAAGCTAAGTGTCACCACTTTGGAAGAGACTTTTACTTATCTATCTTAGTTTAGGAGTAATAACTTATAGAAATATCATACATTTTAGTGGAAATTACTAGTAGTCCCACCAACTTTCATAATTACAAAAAGTCACTTATTTTTGGTAGTTTTTTTATAAAAAAAAATAGGTTGTGATACAAAGACGTAACATAGGAGCATTAAATATTATCAGCGGGAGAAATGGAAAAGTTGCAGACATAGTGCAAAAATCAATTAATTGCGATTTAACCATTCCTCAATCAGCTAAACTCTTTTTTATGCTTTCAAGAAAGGTGTAATGAAGATTTCAAATATTGTGTTGAAAAAGGGTTATTTTTTTTTTAAAAAAAGGATGAGCAATTTGGCCACTGTCGAACTTGCATAGGTATGAACATGTCAATATTTCTGTGGAATTCTAGTTTTTAGGAAAACAATGTTTAGTGCAAAACAACGACACAAGGAAAATTCAAAATTGAATTGGCTAATACCTTTGAGATAACAGAAATTCTATGATATTTTTCAGTGAATCCAAATATGTATCAACTTATGCAGTTGTAATATATTCATAATTAGATGAAAAATAGCTGATACCCAAATAAAATGTCACGACCCAAGCTTAGGGCCTAGATATGACTGGCGAATGGGGAACTCGAATAAGCCCCAAATGAGTCTTGTAGCATATCACTACACATCCTTGGTCATGGAAGCAACAGAATACAACAAGAATTAACAAATTGGGACAACTTGTCTAAGGGAACACTTCCATGTCATGAATAACAAGAGTCGAAAGAGTCAAAGCTCATAGCATAGATGCGTCCAACAAAACATCTGTTTAAAAAAACATAAGAGTGGGGGCCTAGACAAAGCAACCAGGCTCACCCTCATAGCTAAAGTAAACACTAAAGAAGAATGTCTCAATACATAATAAGAGAAACTTAGACTAAGGTCCCCGAAGTAGAGGACTCACCAACTAGCTTGAGTAGTACCGAACTAGCCACATGGAGGAGGAGGAAGATCAACTTGTGCACCGGTTCCTACATGGTGACATCATGTAGACAAGAGTATGCGTTAGTACATATGAATGTACTAAGTATGTATGATATAATTCAATAAATTAGGTATGCATAATTTAAGCAATTAACTAACACATAACAAGATGACATGCATGAGTGATGCTTGTAGTGAAGGCATGCTTCATATATTATAATAGAAGTGTGAAAAATGGACCATACTATGGTGGATTGTTGCACCCTACCACCCATGGTGATTGAGGTACAAACCTGTCAATAGGTTACCAAGGTACAAACCCCTTGATGGGTTGGAGGATGGTCATACCCAACCTCCCATTGTGCCAAGGTACAATCCCCTTGATAGGTTAAAGGATATTCACACCCTACCTCCCATGGTGCCAAGGTACAAACCTCTTGAAAGGTTAGAGGATGGTCACACCCTACCTCCCATAGTGATTGAGGCATACCCCTCAATTGCCTATGGTCAATTCAACAGAATATAGAGAAATACCATATACATACTTTCCATCTATCATCATCATCACAACATATACATACTCTTCATTCATCCTCATAACATTATTCATAACAAAAGACATGCATTGAGCCTTCAATTCCTTAAGAAATCGTACCCGGGTATTTTATCAAACACTTGACGGGTGTGTAGTGCTAGTGTAAAACCATGCAATTCAAGAGTGAAATTATGCAAGAAAGTCCATTGTAAAACTATCAATCAACACCTTGCAACACTCTCAAGCAATATACATCAAACCCTTCATCATATCTTACAATAGACCTTGGTTTCATAACTCAAAACATAGCAAAACAGTCACAATTTCATGAGCTTCAATATAGTGTGCAGTGATTTTCATAAAAAGATAGACCCAGTTATAGCTCAACTTTAAATCATGCAAATTAGAGTAAGAGAAAGCTTAGGTGTCATGGGTAAAAGAAACTCATGAAAGAAATCCACATACCTTAGATTTGGAGAAACTCTTGACAAAGATTGAGATGGAGACTTTAATCTTGAAGGAAATCCTTAGTTCTAGATGGGGGTTTGAGACTTGAATTTAAGAGAGAAAAATTTGGCTAAGTGTTTGAGTGAGTATTGGGGAATGTTTTTGTATTATGTGAGGATGGAATATGGCTAAGTATAGGTATATTAGCGAATGAGAACACTTAGGCCAAAGAATTAAAAGTCTTTGACCGAGTTGAAAAGAACCATCACAAAATAACACACGTGCGCGTCGCGGAAGTGACACGCTTTACTCTCTGGAAACTAAATTTTTGAAAATTGAAAATGCTAATTGTTTGCTCTTAGATTGTGATTAGACCCATTTTCCATTCAAAATGACTCCTTGAACAAGATTTGAAGTTAGATTTTTGATATCACGCACAGATTTTGAGATATATGAAAATTACAATTCTTGGCACTTCCTAGGCATATTTTCAGGCACTTTTTGGGCTCGTTTCAATATTTCCCCTTTGGGAACATTCATCCCTGAATGTTAAAGAGACGTATATGAGATGCACAAACATGAAAATTTCAGCCCACATAGAAATGTAAGAATGTACTTAAACATCATTTCAAAACTTCATCATAAGCGTAAAATCATTATGAACTTTTCAATTTAAACATGAATATAGGCAATGGCATGGGGCTGAACTTAAGACTTGAGATCAAATGAAGGACTTTGATCAATACCTTAGGCTTGAATAGAGTGGAAAAGGTAAGGATATCACTTTTGCATGTCTGATTCGGCCTCCCAAGTAGCTCTCTCAACTTGTTGATTTCTCCAAAAGAACTTAATGGACGCCACCTCTTTCTTTCTCAACCACTTCACTTGCCTATCCAACATCTCAACCAGAACCTCTTCATATGTCAAATTATCCACCATAATACCTACAAAATTAAGAGGTGTAGTGATATTTGGATCACATACATATTTCCTCAACATGGACACATGAAACACCGAGTGAACCAAATTCATTTCCCTAGGCAATTCCAACTCATAAGCTACCTTGCCAACCCTTTTCATCACCTTATAAGGGCCCACATATCTTGGAACCATCTTGCCCTTCTTACCAAAATAGGTCACTCCCTTCATGGTGAAACTGTCAAATAAACCCAATCACCAACTTTGAATCAAAGATCCCTTCTCCTCACATCGGCATAAGACTTTTGATGACTTTGGCTATCTTCAACCTTTCTCTATTTATTATAACCTTCTCAAGAGACTCCATGACTAGATTTGGTTCCAACAAAGCTACCTTACCAACCTTAAACCAACCAACCAGCGATCTATGACATCTCCCATAGAGTGCCTCAAATGGTGCCATACCGATGCTAGAATGATAGCTATTGTTGTAGGCAAACTCAATCAATGGAAGATGATCACACCAACTACCTTTAAGCTCCAACACACATGCTCTAAGCATATTTTCAAGGTTTTGGATGGTCTTCTCGGCTTGGCCATCCGTTTGAGGGTGGAAGGCTGTAGAAAGCTTAACTCTAGCACCAAGACCCCTTTGGAAAGATCTCCAAAAATGTGAAGTGAATTGTGCCCCATGATCCAATATGATGGAGAAAGGGACCCCATGCAACCTTATCAAGTCCTGAATGTACAACATTGCATAATCTTCATCCCCAAATATGGTTTTAAACAGTAGAAAGTGAGCCAACTTTGTCATCCTATCAACCAGCACCCAAATGGAATCAAAACCTTTCTAGTCTTGGGCAACCCAACTGCAAAATCCATATTAATTACCTCCCACTTCCAAGTACGAATCTCAATGTCTTGGGTTAGGGCACCCGACCTTTGATGTTCGGCTTTGACTTGTTGACAAGTATGACAACCGGAAATGAATTTGGCAGCATCCTTCTTCATGCCTCCCCGCTAATACACCTCTCTCAAGTCTCTATACATTTTGGTGGAATTGGGGTGGATAAAATAACAAGAGTTATGGGCCTCATCAAGGATCTTTCCTATCAAACATCAACACACAGTACACACAACCTACCTTGGTACCTAAGGGCATCATTTCCCCCTTGGGAGAAAATCTCCACCTTGCCCTCTTTCACTAAGGCCTTCAATTCTAACAAGGAGGGATCAAGATTTTGTTTTGCTATCACCTCATCAACCAAAGAAGACTTAGAACCATCAACAATAACGCACCACTATTACCAACCTATTCCAACCTAACTCCCAATCTAGCCAATCGATGCACTAATAGGAGTAGATACTTCATATGACTCATGCAACAACTCAAGGTCAACATGGAACTTTTTAAAGGTGGTGACAAAATAAAGAGTGTCACCCGAATCAATCAATGCATATACATTAAAGTCAAAGATTTTCAATATACTAGTAACAACATCGGGCATCTCATCAACCCCTTGCCTCCCATGCAAAGCATAAAACCAATCGTGCCTTGGGGAACCATCTTGTCGGCCGCCTCTCCCCAATGGAACTGCATTAGCACCTTATGGATGCAGCTCCTTACCCTTGTAGCGATACTTAGGGTATTCAAACTTTTGTAACCCATCTGCCCACAACTAAAAAAAGCATTAGTGTCCCTCAAATATAGGCTACTATGACCGCTACCACACTTTGGACACCCAACAATAGGAGACACACCACCAACATCTTGAGGCCTTGGGAAATCATTAGCAAAGCCCACCTTGGAAGCATGAGAAGATCCTTGTCCATGGTGGGACCGGCCACCCCATTAGAACTTACCCTCAAAATGGGCCCTTTTGGCCTCATGACTTCTTCTTTTCCTCAATTTCTGCTCCTCCATTTGATCGGCATAGGTCATCAATTGAGACAAGTCCATGTCACTAATTAGCATAGCGGACTGGCATTCTTCACTTACCAAGTCAAAGACCCCCATCAAAAAATTATTCATCCTAGATCTAGGATCGGCCACCAAATTAGGAGCATACTTTAAAAGTTGGTTGAACTTGAGGGAATACTCTCTCACACACATGGACCCTTGTCTCAAATTGATATATTCCACCAACTTAGCTTCCCTAAGTTCAAGAGGGAAGAACTGATTAAGGAACGCCACCTTGAACTCCTCCCAAAGCACCACATTACCATTTCCCTTCTCCCTCTTCCATTGGTCATACCATTTTGGGCTACCCCTTTGAGTTGGAACGCCTCCAACTCTGCCTTTTCATTCCACCCAACACCTATGATAGTTAAAATCTTGTAGACATCATCAATGAATTCTTATGGATCTTCATCCACCTTGAACACTGAAGGATTCATCCTCATGAAGTCCCTTACCCTAGAGGCTGGTGTAGGAGAAAGAGGGGCTTCGGTCCCTTGATTGGATTGATTAGCCACTACTTGTGCAAGCAAGGTGAGAGTATCCCTAAGCTCCCCATTGGTCGATTTCTCCTCGAGCATGCGGGCTCGTCTTCCCCTTCTATTAGGCATGATCTAGCATAGCAAAGTACAATCGTTATGGGGAAAGCTTACTTCAACTCTATAGTATGACTTAGAACATGAAGAAGGAAACATTTCCTAGAATGTCTCATAGCCTCCTACTCATAGTTGTGGTGCACAACACAACCATGAATAAGACTCTAATCAATATGGTGTGTTGAACATCGAGGATCTAACAACCTATTACTCTAATACCATCTTTGTCATGACCAAAGACTAGGGCCTAGATTTGACCGGTGAATGGGGAACCCAAAGGAATCTCAAATAAGCCTCATGGCATATTATTAACATCCTTTGTCGCGGAAGCAAAAATATACAACAAGAATTAACAAATTGGGTCAACTGGGGCTAAGGGAACATTTCCTTATCATGACCAACAAGAGTCGATAGAGTAAAAGCTTGTAACATAGATACATAGCATGTCCAACAACACTTCTATTACATAGATAAGGGCAGGGGCCAAGAAAAAAAAATCGGGCTCACCCTCATACCTAAAGTAAACAATTAAGAAGAGTTTCTCAATACATAATAAGAGAAACTTAGACTAAGATCCCCGAAGTGGAGGACTTACCAACTAGCTTGAGTAGTATCGAACTAGCCACGTGGAAGAGGAGGATGATCAACTTATGCACCAGTTCCTACATGGTGATATCATATAGGCAAGAGTATGTGTTAGCATATTTTAATGTACTAAGTATGTAGGATGCAATGCAACAAGAGATAAGTGACATATTAGGTATGCACAATTTAAGTAATTAACTAACATATAATAAGATGACATGCATGAGTGATGCTTATAGTAAAGACAAGCTATATTTATTATAGAACAAATGTGAAAATTGGACCTTACTATGGTGGATTGTTGCACCCTACCACCTATGCTGATTGAGGTACAAACCCCTCAATAGGTTACCAAGGTACAAACCCCTTGATAGATTGGAGGATGGTCACGCCCTACCTCCCACGGTGACAAGATACAAAATCCCTTGATAGCTTAGAGGATGGCTGCACCCTGCCTCCCATGAAGCTAAGGTACAAACCCCTTGAAAGGTTAGAGGATGGTCACACCCTTTCTCTCAAGGTGATTAAGGCATACCCCTCAATTGGCTATGGTCAATTCAACACAATATAGAGAGATACCATATATATACTTTCCTTCTATCATCATCATAACATCATACACATACTTTGCTTTCATCGTCATAACATTATTCATAACAAAAGACATCCATTGAGCCTTCAATTCCTCAAGAAACCATACCCCGTACATTTTATCAAACATTTGGTGGGTGTGCAGTGCTAGTGTAAAACCATGCAATTCAAGAGTGAAATTACGCAACAAAATCAATTGTAAATCCATCAATCAACACCTTGTAACACCCTCAAGCAATATATATCAAAACCCTTCATCAAATCTTACAATAGTCCTTCGTTTTATAACTCAAAACATAGCAAAAGAGTCACAATTTCATGTACTTCAACATAGTGTGTAGTGATTTTCATAATATGATAGAGCCAATTATAGCTCAACTTTAAATCATGCAAATTAGAGTAAGTGGAAGCTTTGGTATCAAAGGTGAAAGAAACCCACATACCTTAGCTTTGGAGAAACTCTTGGTGAAGATTGAGATGGAGACTTGAATCTTGAAGGAAATCCTTCGTTCCGGATAAGGGTTTGAGACTTGAATTTAGGAGTAAAAATTTGGCTATGGGTTTGAGTGAGTATTGGGGAATGTTTTTGGATGATGTATGGATGAAATATGGCTAACTATAGGTATTTTAGTGAATGGGAACACTTAGACCCAAGACTTAAATGTCTTGGACCGAGTCAAAAATAGTCACAAAATGGCACACCTCGCATCACGGAAGCAGAACGCTTTACTCTCTGGAAATAAAATTTTTGAAAATCAAAATGGCTAATCATTTGCTCTTAAATCAGGTTAAGACCCATTTCCCTCTCAAAATGACCCCCTGAACGAGAAAGATCACAATTCCAAACACTTCTGAGGTACATTTTCGGCACTTTTTGAGGTCGATCCATAAATACATTATGAATGATGTTATGCATATCAATAGATAGATTAAAGATCATCAGAACTATAACTATCAATTCACTTGTTGATACCTTAAAGTATTAATTGTTGACCAAATAAATATAGTTCTGATACTATAATTGTTGAATATGTATCATAGACAATACAGTTTAGATTCTAACATTATTCATGTATCAGTATGTTTATGGTGGGAAAAAATAGAGGTAGAAGTACTTGTCATCCTTGTGAGCATGCAATGTACCCAATGCGATTTTGATACTATAATTGTTGAATTTGTATTATGGATAATACAGTTTTGAAAAATTCTAGTTGAATTAGTTGTTACCTCTGTGATATTTTATGTATTAATAACTGTGTTATGGAATAAAAATGTAGGTATCAGTACCTCTTACCAAACTTAGTACAAAAATATTTCGTTGAATCCAAATACATATCGACTTCTGCAATTGTCATGTATTCATACTTGGAAATTCTAGACTAAAAATAGGTGATACCTAAATAATTACAACATGAGTGATGTCATACGCATCAGTAGTTAATGTGAAGATTTCTTGGAAAGAAAAATTGACAAATAAATTAGGGCTAAAAGAGGGAAACATTTCAAATACTCTTTATTTGAGGAATTAGATTTCAAATTCACTTTAAACAAATTTAATAACTTTTAATTGATGGACGTGATTGAAGAGACTCTTACTAGATAGGTGTCAGATAGGCATGATTAACTTGGCCATTTGTATATCGTTTGTATCAACATAGATGAGAGAGAAGATCAAAAATGGATTTTTGTAATTTTTTTAGAGTAAAGGGATTACTTGTAATTATGGAAAGAAAAGTAGTGTATTCTTGTAATTTTTCATTTAAAGTAACCAAGGTGAAAAGTCACCACCATGTTGATTACCATTATTTTTCCCGTCAGAGTTCACACCCTCAATTCCTTTAACAAGATCTATGTACTGAGGCTTAGTTGGTCCAAAATCATTTATCAAATATTTCTGATAATTTGTATCATTTGCATGTATAAGCTTTGGGAAATCACAAACAAGGTGTTTACTAGCATGGAATCTGATGGGTCCAGCAACAGTCTGCATATAGAGTAAGAATATTAGAGAAAATATAAGCGCCAGATTTTTCTCTACTGTGTGCAGTTGTGCGTTTATGCCTATGGCATGACTAGTCATACACATCAGTACCCACTCTATTTTCCTCCCCTTTGTCATTTGATATCTTACTTTTATTTCTTTTTTCTTCATCTTCATCATGGCTGGACTTCGTCGCACTAAAGCTCAATCACATATTTGGCTTCATTATGTGAAGCTTGAAGAGAATGAGGATGGATCATTTAATGTAAAATGTATTAATGGTGGTCGTGTTTCTCATTATCATTTGCTCAATTTGGACTGGTTCGTTTATATCTCATAATAAGCGGTGTTTGGAAACTTGAAGCAGAAATAGGCTACTCTCAAATAGAGTCTACTCAAGGATAGAGTAATATTATTTTGTTGTCTATGTTTGGACTTAATTGTTTTTTTTTGTGGCTGCTAAATTGCTATTTATTTTGTATAAGACTATAATGGTACAACTTATAATTGTGTGCATTGGTTTTTCTCAGTAGATAGTTTTGTTGGCTTGTTGCTTCTCGTGTTGTCACAACCCAGTCTCGGTCATGATGGCTCCTGCTAGTCTCACCTACAGAAAAGTCAATTCCCAACCCAAGGGTACCTGTCCTAGCTCTCTAGTCTATACAACAGTATTATATACATTGAAACATACCCAGAACCTGGAAGTCAACTGTACAGAGCTACAATAGGCACAAGGATATATTGTATACACATATCAATAATCATAGAGATATACAAAACTAGGAGTGCACCTAAAAGTACCAAACTTTATTGTACAAGGCTGATGTCTAGATGCAAAAGACGACCATTAACTAGAAGGAGACTGCGAAGGAGCTAGAACTACTGGTGCTCACCAAAAGTCTCCTGGGTGCTCACGAAATTCCCCAACACAACTATCATAGCCCGTACTTGGCGTTGCACCACGAGGAGATATAAAAGTTGGGGTAAGTACTAGAAAAGAAATCTAGTAGGCATCATCGGCTGACTGAGTGAAATAGTGAACATTACTAAAGTCCAAATATATAAAGAACTGCAACAATGTAGAAATACGAACTATGATCAAGGCATAGGCCTATCTGGAAACCCCCAAACTACAATGGAACCAATTGAAGTGAAGAATAATGATAACCTGAACCAATCCAAGTACTAATCATAGACACTAATTGACGAAGACTGCGTAGACTAATACCACGATTGCCACCAACTAAGGCATAGTGTTATATGCGAGTGCAAAGACCTAGTATCTATGCTTGTACACCAACTGGGCCACTATAAGCCCAGAAGGTAGACCTGCGCACAATAGTATTGCCAAATAAAAATCGCAGAATTCCATAGAATGTCATAAAATCCCATAAAACCATCATAGAGCTAGCTCTCCATATCATCAGAACAAGGGTCAATTGTACATGGGTGTAAGGCCCTAGTTTTTAAGCCTGAACACCCTCTGAACCCCTATAAGCCCAAGAGGTACATACACACAAAATCAGTATGTGTAAGGTGAGTGGATCCATAGGTAAACAGTTGGGCCCCCAGCCCCCAACATCAAAATAGTAATTGGGTCCTCAACCCATCAGAAGTAGTATCAAATGGGGACTCAAACCCCTAATATCACTCGGGGACTCTAACCCCTGGGTCTTTTGACCTGGCCTCCAGACGGATAGTTAGGTTGGGCCAAGTGGTCTAACCATAAATTTAACGGTGGGATGTATCCCTACAGGAGAAAGAATCATCCTCAAAAAATAGTATCTCATCTCAGGATATGAATCATATACCTAGCCCCATGAAATATCAATCATGGGGCCCAGCCCCAGGGAATATGAATTGGGGTCCTCGGCCCAAATCTTAACCAGCGTCGATCCAAAAAGTTGGTATTAGTCGCCTGGCACTCTAGCGCTACCACCAGAGCTTAGAACATGAGGCGTGTAACCTGTGAACTCGGATACTCGAATATAGAAGCCAGTGCTCAAACAACAACGGGGAATGTCATCTGGGACTCGATATATCAATCAATCACTCACTCTTCTAATCAATTCGGATCCAGAACTCCAAAGTCATATTTTGCCCAAAGTGAATGTAGGTGATGATAATCGCATCGTGCCTAAAATGAATGTAGGCGACAATGCTCTTAACCAAGGTATCCTATAACTCCATCCAACCCAAATAATCACAATCACCATCTCTCTAAAATATAATAGATACCCCAGAATCAAATGGAAAGAACCAATACACAACAACTACCAATAGTACGTCAGAGAGTATATATGTCACTAAACACCATAAAGTCGCACTTATCTAAGGCCAAATATACCACAACCTCATCAATCCCTAGTGCTCAGAGAAAACATAGACCATCACAGTACATCATAGGTACCCTGGACAACCAAACTTTGCAGAGTTATGCCTATACTATAACCAAGCCCCTTTCTGTGTAAAGCAACTCATAGGGCAGCATTGGTATAATCTAACTAAGGTCGAAGAGGCTAGATAATCAGAAGGATGACACCCACCAGGAATATATCATAGCTCAACAACCACAAAGAATATCTCCTAAGGCAATCTTGTGCCGACCCACAGAACATATGTCATTCTCAACTAGATGCCACCGACAAACCTATATAACAAGTGTCTCATTGTAGATCACCGAAAATACCCATAGGATATGACCTACACCTCGCTAACAGGGTCGCACTCCTATCTCTAACACGCCAGTGGCTTAGTGTCAACGCATCTCGGATTACAATTCACAAGGCTCCTTTTGGGGTAAAACTATGATCATCCCCAGAACATGGTGTATCTATAGTCACTAACTAGTGGCATAAGTATAGAATAGATTACAATGGTACATAGGATCATATAAACCACAGGGCAACATAGAATCATGTTTAATGAGTGAATTCTACAAAACGTACTCAATAAAGATATAGATAATTGCAGCCGCATTGTGCATCTACACACCAATCAGATTATATGCTAGATTCAGCACACATGGTATAATGTAATCACAGGTCCATCTTAATAGCTAGTGTATTCTGATAGCCTCAGACCACACACACAAACAAGCAAGAGTCAAGCACAGTGTACATACTTGTCAGATGTTCCCAGCTCTAACCAACTCCTTTCAAGCCCTTTCGTAGTCATATATTGTAAGAACTCAGGTAATATAATAGGTACAACCAACACAACCCTCAATACAACAACCACCATCCCATAATATTATATATAAAGAACACACCGATTACATCCAGCCATAACAACATATACTCCACAACTTAATCCATAAACAGTATATTTCTACACATTCTAACTCAAATATGCAAACATTGCAACTCAGTCTAGGGTGTAGAGAAAACCAAGCCTACCTGGAATCTGAGTTGGAATATGATCCCTACATCACCCCGAGTCCATAGCCAGAAAATTGGTAGAAAACAGACCCCAAACGACCAAGAAAAGACCCAAAAATGAAGTTAAAAACTTTATCTTTCAAACTTTCTTGGTCAAAATACTCAAGAACCAAACAAAATCAATGAATATCCAGTATACCAAAGCATCCCCCTCAGAACGTAGAGCAATACAAACTAAAATTTCACTCAATTCCATTTAAAAATGACTGAGTTATTGCAATGTAAAGTTTTCACTCATTCCCGATGTATCAACAAAGAAACAGTAGAGATTTACCTCAAAATATGTGTTAAATCCCGAATCCAACTTTACCACGGCATTCCTTCTAAAAAATCGAGTATGTAGCCTTTTGAATCTTTCAAATCAAATGAAAAATGAGCTCAAAATCAAGGTGCAAAATTGTAAGAAATAATTATATACTTTTCCTGGAAAAATAAGTACATATACATATATATAAATATATATATATATATATAGATATATATATATAGATGGAGGTGGGTGCCAGATCACTGCCATATGGCAGCATTAGGGTGTGGCA
>JAOTQR010058369.1:0-14081 GCA_025774065.1 Solanum ossicruentum | reverse complement strand
ACATATATACCCTCGACCCTCTTAAGCATTTAGACTCACATATCGCCCATTAATACGAGATTCAAGCACTTTCAAGAATTGACGCTAATTTGACCAAACCATAACATGATCCATTTACATAGCATTAGTTCATGTAAAATGTGGGGTATTACAATATGGGAAACTCGTCCTCTGCTAAGGTTGTGGGAAAAGGTATAGTTAAATTGAAATTCACTTCTGGGAAGATGGTCACATTGATGGACGAATTTGCACATTCCTAATATTCGAAAGAACATGGCGTCAGGTATGCTTCTTTCGAAGCATAGTTTTAAAATGATTTTGTGGAAGATAAATTTACTTTTTCTAAAATGGCATGTTTGTTGGAAAAGGTTATGCTACAAATGGTATGTTCAAACTCAATATTGAAAATGACAATATTTCTGCTTATGTTGTGGAGTCTCTAGACTTATAGCATGAACGTCTTGGTCATGAATTATAGATCAATTCAACTTATGGTGAATAATAGATTAATTAAAGATTGTGGAAGGGATCATACTACTAAGTGTCTTACTTGTAGTAAGTGCAAAATAACAAAAAAAACTTTTAAGTCTATTGAAAGGATATCCACACCTTTAGAATTAATCTACACTGATATTTGTGAGAAATTATTTATCACATCATAAAAAGAGATATTTTATCACTTTCATTGATGTTTACTCAAGTTATACATATATTTTTCCATTGAAAATAAAAGATGAGGCATTTGAGGCCTTTAAAACATATAAAGCATAAGTTGAAAATAAATTGTGTTTGAAGATAAAATCAATTAGATTTGATGGAGGTAGAGAGTATTTAAAATCAGATTTTATTGATCTTTGTTAAAAGGAAGGCATTGAGAAACAATTGATCATGTCTTATACACCACAACAAAATGGTGTTGCAAAAAGAAAAAATAGAACTTTCATACAAATGGCTAACTCTATGCTTTATGGATCTGGTATAACTGGAAATCTAAGAACTGAAGCGTTATTGTCAGTGTGTCATATTTTGAATCGAATCCCTTCCAAGAAGCATAATGTTTCTCCTTATGAACTTTGGAAGAATCAAAAGCCAAATATAAATTACTTTAAAGTATGGAGTTCTTTAGCTCATGTTAGATTACCAGATCAGCATACTACTAAGATTAACTATAGAGGAATAGATTGTGTGTTTATTGGTTATTCACAAACCAGTAAGGCTTATAGATTCTTGCATCTTGAGACTCCAAGCCCTTACACAATTATTGAATCATTCTATGCTAACTTTTTTTAGCATATATTTCCTAAGAAGAAGGAATCTATAGATCAAGATGCAAGTTCTTCTATATTTGCTCTTAAAAGGAAAATGGTTGAGCCATTAGAAGAAAGCCAACCAAGACGTAGTGCAAGATCAGCTAAACCAAGAGACTTTGGACCAGATTTTCAAACTTTTTTGGTTGAAAAAGAACCTGAAAGTTACTCTGAAGCAATGTCTTCACCATGATGCTATTTACTAGCGTGAAGCTATTGATGTTGAAATACATTCTATCTTGTCAAATAATACCTAGATTTTATCAGATCTTTCTCCTGGATGTAAGCTAATTGGTTCCAGATGGATTTTTAGTAAGAAAATAAAATTAGATGATACTTGAGATAAGTACAAAGCTCGCTTGATTTCTAAAGGATTTACTCAAATGAAAGATGTTGATTATTTTGATACTTTTGCACCTGTATCTCAGATGACCTCTATTCGACTCTTGATTGCTTTAGCAGCAGTTTGTGGCCTTGCAATTCATCAGATGGATATGAAGACTGTATTTTTGAATGAAAATCTAGATGAAGAAGTTTACATGAAACAACCAGAAGGATTTGTCATTCCTGGTCCAGAGCATAAAGTTAGTAAGTTTCTTAAATCTCTTTTTGGATTAAAACAGGCTCCAAAGCAATGGTATGAGAAATTTAGAAATGTTATGATTTATAATGGCTACATAATCAATGGAGGTGATATCTACATATTTAGTAAATTTCAAGAAAATTTTGGTGTTACAATTTGTCTTTATGTAGATGACATGTTGATCTTTGGAATCGATATTGATAGAGCCAAAAAAACAAAATCATTTCTTACTTCTCAATTTGAAATGAAAGACCTTGGAGAAGCTAGTGTGATTTTGGGCATTAAAATCATAATATTAGCAAATGGTTCACTCTTACTCAATTGAGGTATATCGAGAAGTTTCTGAAGAGGTTTTGTTACTTTGATGACAAACCTGTTCCTACACCATTTGATCCAAGTATCAAGCTAATACGGAATTCTAGTGATGTTGTTGATCAATTGACATATTCTCAAATAGTTGGGAGTCTTATGTATGCCACGCATTGTACCAGGCCAGATATTGCTTATGCAATAGGAACTCTGAGAAAGTTTATTAGTAACCTTGGAATTGATCATTAGAATGCTTTAATTCGTGTTTTAAGATATCTGAAGGAAAAAATTAATGTTGTCCTACATTATTTTACCTTCCTATCATTTCTTGAAGGCTATAGTGATGTTACTTGTAATTCTGATCCGAATGACTCTAAATTCATTACTTCTTGGATTTTTACTTTGGCTGGAGGAGTAATCTCCTGGAAATCATAGAAGCGGACATGTATTACTCATTCAACTATGGAGTCAAAATTTATAGTTATGTCTTCTACTGGAGAAAGAGATGATTGGCTGCGAAGTATACTAATGGATATTCGATTCTGGAGTAAGCCAATTCCACCTTTGACTATCTATTATTATAATCAAACTGCTATATTTTAGACTTCAAGTGATTGTTACAATGGCAAATCGAGACAAGTTCGTCTCAAACACAGTCACGTAAGAAGATTATTGGAGGAAGGCATAATATCACTATAATATTTGAAATACAGATGTAATTTGGCAGATCATTTATCTAAAGGGTTAGGCAAAGAGTTAGTGGGGAAACTTGTAATGGGATGGGAATCAAGCTTGTTATAAATTAGTTATACTTTATGGTTATAGTGACTCTACCTAATGATGTAATCTTGGGTTCAAAGGGAAAAATAAGTAAAGTTACAATTGTGAAGCACATCAATAAAATTCTCATTTCTTTAAAGAAAAATAAGGAAACGTGCATGATTGTGATTATATTCTCTTAATAAGTCTATAAACCGATTTCGGTTGGAGTGTGTAAGAATACTCTTGATAGATTTATTGATACTTTTAAAGGAGGATGAGATTAATTTCTCTTAATGAAATTCATGGACTATTTGATTGGAGTATGCAAAGTTACTCTTGATGAATTCACTGTACTAAGTGCAAAGTGGAGGTCTCTTCAATAAGATTTTTAACAGGAAAATCTTAAAGCACTTAGCTAAAAGGATTCAGGATACATGGTCGTAAGGTGTCAAAGGATTTTGATTTTCACCAAAACAAAGTAACATGTGTAGAGTATTTTTCTACTTCATTCAATGAACCACTTAGTTCAAGATTCGTTCACTAAGTAGTCAATGATTTAGAAAGTCTTCACTAGCTAAGGATTGAAGTCCAAAAGACACCATTATTGATGCATGTTGCTAGATTAATGTCTCAATTTTTTTTTCTGATTTTTCAAATGATAAAAATTTCTTGAAACAAGTAGGGGATTGTAAGAATTAGTGTTTCAATTAATTTTTGAAATAAATTCATTCGGTAAAAGTTTTGATAAAAGTTTTATTTTTTTAAAGTTCACAAAATACACAAATATGAATTTTAACAATCTTTTCTCTTGCGTTATGGGTGCTTGCAAGTTACATGAATTTCTTTTTGAATTCATGAACCTAAATTAAATATTATTTTAATTAAAGACTTTTTTTTCAAAACCCTTATCCTATAAATAATGTTTTTTTTAAAAAAAAAATATCACTTCAACAAGTATCAAAACACTTTCCCTTAAGAATACTTGAGAGACATTAATCAAAAGGTGAAATCACTGATTCAAAATAGAAGAGCAACATTCTTGAATGATATTTATTTTGTGGCTTAGTTGAATCCCGAAGATAAAGTTGTCATTTATTCTTCCGTTTGCTCGTGGAAGAGACTCCAACTATCTTCAACAAATGTATTAACGTGCCTCTAAGCCAACCAAGTTCTTACTTAGAATTTCTTGTACTATCATCATTCTTGTTCTAACATTGTGCTCCATTTCGGGTACCACAAATATCTATGTGTTTCGTGATTGTAATTTTCTTCATTGAAAACTTTAAAGATATAATTCATAAAGCTTCAAATTTTGAATTAATCTATAATTTTTATAGGTATTACTCGTTGCATAACATTAATTAGTCAGACCAATATACATACACACATAACCATCCTCTTCCTTCAAGCTTAGCTAACCACACAATTTTGAGCATGCATGGCTATATTCTAAAATACATGTATGCATGGATGTGGTCAGGTGGCACAAAGTGTACAACCAAGAATCTAATCATTCACATCATAAATTGACAAATGTAAATATAGAAAAATATAATATTCAATTAAAAGCAAACACGTTATCATTATGGTTGTTCGTATAGATAGAGTGCATACACATAAAAAATTTTACTCATCAAATATTGATAAACATATTTAGCTCAATACCTTTGTTATGATTTATTCATTTTATTTAAGAATGATGTTTGTTTTATGAAAATAACATTAATAGGGTGTTTGGCTAAATTTATAAATTGATTCAATTGAATTATAAATATTTTTAAGTTTATCTATGCGCTGAATAAGATTAAAGTGCTTAAAAGTCAAATAATAAATAGATCATCTCCAATTTTTGACTTTTCATCTAATCAAACACTTTTGTATTTTATTCTTACTTATTATAATTTTATATATTATTATAAATGTCTAATGTTTATTTCTTTCGAGAAAAGATAGAGTTAGTTATTGGAGAGGATGTTTCCCAATGAATAGAAGGGGTTCTCATTCGTTGTATTTTCATCCCTCAAGAGAAATAATAGTCTTTGTCAATAATATATTATTTTTCTAGCCTTATTATTTGTAACATGTTATTAGCACGAGACTCTTCCATCTAAAGAAATCATTTTTAAGATTAATGCAGTACTATTATTTTTCTTCTCTCTGATCCATGGCTAATTTTATGACACTTAAGTATTGTCCCCAATAAGTCGAACAAGCTAGAATTACGCATGTTAGATGTTGAAATTCATTTGAATGTGTGCAATACTGGGTCTTGGAGACACAATTAAGGATAGAAATATAGTATTAACTCAATGTTGTGCTAAAAATTTATATTATTGCATCATTACACTTTTCACCATTAGTGGTTCACTCATTAAGTGGAATAGCTTGAAAGAAAAGTACGATTAATTAAAGATTGTCATCTGTCAAAAAAGCACAATATACTTAAATCCATATAAATGATATTCTTCAATCAGCAAAGATAAATCAAGACAACGAGCATTCAACGTCGAGCCACCTCCAGATGAGGAGATTAGGGTTTAGGGACTATGTAGTGTAAAGTGATGAATTTACTACTTTTGGAAATTAAATGCCTTTCATAGCAACTTGAGGAAAAGAAGAGTGTCACGACCCTCAAAGTCACTTATGTTTTTTTCAGTATTTTGTATTTGTTAGAGCTTACTTGTAGTGACCCCAAGTCATTTGTGACTAGCTGACACTAACAGTTCGGTTGCTTGGTCACTTGTTTGAAAGGAGTGCATTTTTTCGCATTATAGGCTGAACTAAAGTTGAAAAATGAGTTTAGTTGCAAGTTTGGGTAAACGACCTCAGAACGAAATTCTGACAGTTTCATTAGCTCTGAAATAATCAAATTAGAGTAGAACATGTTCGATTATGCTGAGCTTTTTGATGTTACTTTATACCGTTTTGCATTTTAACCTTCAAAAATGACCGATAGTTGATTTTATCAACATTCTCGGTAAATGTGCCTGAAAGGGAATTATGACAGTATGGTTATTAGCTGCAAAACATCAAGTTTGACCTAGAATGACCTTTCGTTTGGTTCCTGAGGCAGTGTGGATCTATATATAGCAACTCTAGGACAGAGCCAACTTAAGCCTAAGCTATGGCCCACAGAGAATGGATAAACAGAGGTGTCTCTCATATACTAAATCACACAATAACCCATCTAATAACAAAGATAACTCGCTCAGGCAACTATTTGTTGGCTCACAACTAATGTGACAATCTCTCATATAAATGGTAGTTTTGAGGAATAACTCATACGTATTGTATCTCAACCAAAAATGACCCAATGTATGAATCCCATTGCATAAGGCATACATCTCTTTAACAGAACTACATCCCCATTTTTTTCTCACCAGAGGTGTAGCAACATCATATCTCATGTCAAGAGTCATGGTGCCTAGTTAGAGGCACAAACAATAACATTTCTTGGAATATAACATGTTACCAGGTATCACATAAGTTTGACAAGTGTATAATGGCTAAGAACTGTATATCTAGGAATATAGGTCATAGAAGTAGTATTGAATCATGTCTAACTAGAGACAAGTATATCACAACTAGCTCGTCACAAGTATTTAGTATAACATGGAAGTCACAACTATATCACAGGTATCCAGAACAATTAGGGCTATCAGAACCAATTTTATACTAGAGCAAGACCCCCAACGCATAGCTAGTAACCGGTCTCACAACTACCATATCTCCGTAGCTCTAGGATACACCCTCATACATACAAGAGTCAAGCTAGAACACACATCTATAGCATGTCATCAATCCATATCTAGCCTTTACCCGACCGTCCCATAGTTTAACAGAAACAAAACACATCTAATATAATAGTTATAACTAACATAGTACCTTTAGCAGTAACCAGTATCTCATATCATCATACATATTACAACTCAGTAAAACCAGTCTATGTATAACACATCCACTTATCCCATCTCAAGCACCCACACATTTTAGTTCAAGCATCCACACATTTCAGTTTACTCTAAGGTTTAAGGAAGTCTAGCCTACTTAGAAGGCAGCTTTTCGTGCTTCTAATCAGTCTAGTTGAGCTTTTTCCTTCCTATCGCCTCCAAATGCTGCTTAGCTATCAAAATATAAGACATAAGATCATAATAGCTGATTTGACTGTAAAATTTCAAAAATTAGGGTAAAATATGCCCGTTACAACTAAAATGGAAAACAATTGGTCCCATGCCTGAAATCCTAAATCAACCCCATAAAATGATCTCTATGTCATCCTGAGTCTATAGCTAGAAAGAACTTAAATCAAGTCCCAGAAGATAGAGAAACAACCCAAAGAAAGGTTACATTTTTTATCGTATAACATTTATAAATAGTATTTCTTGGTCATATTCCAGAAAAATATAGTCAAATTATCAGAATTCAGACACATCACAATGTTTCTTTAAAAAAATAGAACAACATAAACACAAATTTTACTTAATTTCGTTGAGACATGATTGAGATATTGCAATGTAAAATTTTTTCAATTTACAACATATAATTAGCTAAAAATAGGAATTTTACCTCAAGATGCATTGTAAAACTGAAATTTGAAATACCCACAACTTTCCTTGTGAAATTTAATAGATTTTAGCCTTTTGAATTGCTAAAATCAGAGTTACGGATCAATAATTATGCTTGTTTAAAGGTTTCTCTGTTGGTTGCCTCGCGGCCATGCCTTTTATATGCTGGCTGCACCACCTATGCCATTGCCGCACAGATGTGAGCGCGGCGTACACGTGCATGTGAGACTGTGCCATGATGCGCACATGAGCATGCCTTTCACGCACACGGAGGGAAGACCCTACTACTGTGACATCAATTTTGTTTAAAACTTCTCCAGAGCATTCTAGCTCATCCGATATCCATTTTTCACAAATAAATAGTGTAGTCACATGGATTTCAAAGTTTCAAATCTCAAAATGTAGTTGGAATTCCAAGTTGAGCATCCTATGGATATATGAGGGCCCGACTTCTTTCTAGCTAATTTTAGCTAAAAGAACTGAGGGGGTCAAAATGCACCCGAAAGCCCCCGCCATCCAACGAAAGGTCGTTTAGGCTATACTTGACGTTATAGAGCTGACTACGACGTCAAAATTCCATTTCAATCACATTTACTTAGATTTTAAAGAAACCCACTTTATAACTTCTAATTGAATTGATTTTGCATTGCTCTTCGAGGTCGTTTACTTGGACGTTGTCATTAACTCATTTTTACAGTTATAGCTTCCTGTTTAACCTGTCAAGCAACATAAATTAACTGCAACATATCAAACAACCACTCCAATAGTTCTAATAAGTCAAAAATAACCCAATGCACATGCTCAACTCCGTAAAATAATAGTGGAAATATAAAAATGGCTTGGAGGATCATTACAACAAATAGCTCAGGGGCTGACATATTATAGAGAGGATAGTTAACAATAGAAGGATTAGTAGTACAATTTCTAGTAGTGAGTAGTACATTTTGGCTAGGAGTATAATTTTTATTGTGGAGCAATTTTTTCTTTTCTTTGTGTACAGAGAAGGTTGCAGAAAACCCATCAATCTTCATTGGAGATAAGGGTTTTACTGAACTTTTATTGATTTCGTGTTCTTGAAAACTAATTTAATTGAAGAGAATTTATTTGGTATATTACCCATATTCTATCTGATGATTAGTTAAAAACCCCAAAACTTCTAAGGGGATAATGAAGACCATTATTTAGTAATATATTGTTGGGTGCATGATTGTACTTAATTTATTGATGAATCCTTATGACTTTTGTTATTTAGCCATGTTTTTATACATGGATTGAGGTTGCAAACCTAATCCTAGCTTAGAATCTTCATGTATACTTGAAAGGGCAGCATGAAGTGAAATTAAATAATGAATAGCCATTAATGTATTGAATTAATTAAATCTCCTTGAGATGGGTAGTTTTTTTATAAGATTGAGGTCTTATGTATTGACCCCATAGTATCTTGAGAAAGCTATTGTGGAAAGTTGATCTTGCGTTTGAGGAAACCTTGATAAAACCTTAGATCCACCTGCCTTACGCATGTAGATTCATCATCCTTTGAGTATTTTCAAATGCCCATGTGAAATACTATTTGTGTGTCTATTTATCTTCCCTAGAATCTACTTAAACTCTTTTGATCTTTTATTTTATTACTTTGTTTTAGTGATAATTTCCCCTAAAATTACCTTCTGACTATTATTCATTTTTATGCGTTATTAGCTCATACCATGAAAGATTAAAACACCAATGTTACTTTTTGATTTGAACTCTAACCTAATCATTTCTTCGTGGATTCTATCCCAACTCCAAGTTGGATAAATATACTTTTGATGACTGCCCACACTTGAACTTGTGAAAAATGTGTTGATGCGAGAGCTCAAATCCAATAATAAAAAGTCCTCTTTTGGGATAAGAGAGGCTAGAACTTTATCCTACATTGGCTTCGTAGCTTTTGGCGATTGAGTTGCCTATATTCTAACTTTAATCAATTTTGGTGCTCAATACTACTCCCAAAATATACATATATGCTCACATGCTCAATCGAGTAAAATTCTCAAATCATATCATTTAGTCTCATTGGAATTGAACTCAAAATCTCAAACTCATCTCAAATCATCATTCTCTTTGAATAAAAAATATGCTTTCAAGATTACTCATATATAGCCAAAACTCTTTTCTAAAAATGTCAATAATTCAATATTCAAGCTTGTTTAAACTTACTGCTCATGCTCTTTCAAAACTCAATAAAATATGCATATACTCGTATTGAAATCATACTTTATTTAATTCATAAAAATCATCAATATTAACTCAAAATAATGCCTAGTAAAGCCATGATCATTAACTTAAGTATAATTCATGGAAAAGTATCCACGAACAACATTCCCAATAATTTGATAATTAGAAATGATAATAATATCAATGCACAATTTTTAAAAACTCAATAAAGGAAGAATTAACTCATTTAGGATTCAATAACCAGGATAAAACTCTAGTTGAACTTAATTACAATGAAATCTAGGAGATGAGTGCATGGACGAACTCAATTCAACCTTATGATAGCCTTACATACGTGAAGATTAAGACATTACTCAAAATTAAAAGAACTTAGTAGAATAGTCAGAACTCTAGCTTTCTATCCCCTTGGACTTACTCTTAAAGTTTCTAAGTAATTATGAAGGTATGGGTACTGATAAGGAATTTATTCTGATCCTAAAACATTTAAGGTTTAATTATATAAGGATGAGAAAAGAAGAAAGTAACCCTCCTTGAAACTGATGACAAGAACTACGAAGCTCCATCTATGGGTCATAGTCCTATCTATAGCTCATAGACTAACTTTTATGATTTCTTGAGAAAAGTTGGTCTGGGTCTACGACCAGCTCTCTATATGTAATAGACACATTGCTAGGTCATACATTAGCCTCATTTTGTTGATGGTGGTCGAAATTCAGAGGCTATAATTTTGGGCCTTAAACTATAAAATATCAACTACAAGTCATGGTCTGGACTACAGATTGTAGAATCCACACACTCAAATGGAGGATTGGACTATGATGCCTAGCCTATGGATCATAGAATATTTTATGGATCACAGACCTAAATTTGTGAAAATTAGATAAGTTTTTCTACTCTCAATATCTCATCTATGGGCCCCCATCTATGATCGATCTATGTAATGATGAACCATAGGGTCCATATATAGATTGATTCCACAAAGTCTAAAATATTTTTTATGTGTGGAAGTGAATCACAAGATCTATCTATAAATAGTAGAACCTTTTATGGGCCATAGTAGTCTCCTCATTATAACTGAAAATGACAACTTTTTTCAAATTTTTCTGAGACTTTCAAGGTTATTCAAGGTAGGACATTTTAAGGGGATGTTATAATGAGCATAACTAACTTAAATCCCATCAACTATGTGTCCAACATAGCATAGGAGCTATGCCTCTCTCTTCCCAATAAGAAGACTTTTATAATGAATCCATTGACATTACATCCCTAACTCTGGCAAGGTATTGGACACCATTGGCAACAATAACTGTTCGTAGAATCATTACTAGCACATACATGGTGATTGTCGATTACAGAAATACTTTAGGAGTGAAAATATATTATTTTAATGAGTTGCATATGCATATTTATGATTAATGAAATTATTGTTTATATTTTAAAATTTACATGGCATATAGATCTTGAGTTGAGTTCTTTCCTTGAGTACCTTTGATGTATTTTTCTACTCAGTCATCTTACATACTGTACATTCTGCGTATTGATGATAATAGGCACTGCATCATTTTATCATACAGATACAGGTGTTAGGGATCCTCAACAGATTCTTCATTGAAGATATGTTCCATTATGGACAATGGCAAGACCTCCTTGCTTTCGGAGGAATATATTATTTGAGTCTCTTTCTTTTAGTAGACTTTTAAGGTGACCGTGGGTCTGTCTCAATACCTTCTTATGAATTGATAGAGGCTTCATAGACTGAGCTGGTAGAGTTAAAGTGGAGTCCCTTTTTTAAAGTCGAATTCAAAAACTATTGTTTGTTTGATTTGAGATATTGAAAAATCTTGAAAATATTTTGATATGATTATTTAAATGCCCACTTGAGTTTTTTCTTTAATTTCATTGAGTCTTCCACTAATCGAATGAGTAATTGGGCCAAGTAATTTGCTTGGGAACCAAAAATGGTTTTCGAGTGCCAACCACACATAGAATAACCTCTTAGGGTGTGTTACATTATCTCAAAATAGTAGAGCTTTTGTGCATGGTTCCCTTCGGTCCTAGTAATGTTGATTGAATTATTCTTTGCTACCAAAAACTTGATGTTGATAGAATTATTGTTTGCAACACAAAAATTAAGTTCAAGTTTATTAGTTTTCCAAATGTTAACTTAAAGTCTATTTTTAAGATGTGATTGGTAAAAAGCTACTAAAGCTTAATGATTTAATCCTTATTGATCGAGTTCTTTACATCTTAAAAATTTCCAACTATTGATCAAAATAAATGCAAGTCAATTAACTCATAATAAGACATGATATCTTTACTTACATTGAAATTGAACACAAAATTTTGGTTATAACAAGGTCATGACTTATGATTCATAATTGAATAAAATTTCAAAAACAGACATGGACATTTGAATATTCTACGATGAAATGGAATGTGGGTTTAGGTTAAAAAGAAATGAATCAGATTAGAATGAGTAGGAGGAGTTTAGTTTAAATGTGAATTAGTTTAATTTTTAAAAAAGAATTACAAAACAAAGCAAAATATAGTAGTATATCTATTCAACCAAATTATAATTATAATAAAAACCCCCATAATTCAATGATAATTTACTTTTTTCTAGTAGATTTTCTCTCTCTCTCTCTCTCTCTCTCTCTCCTTTTTTTCACTCTCACCAATCTCTTTATGCATAAAAACATTTATGTATTTATATGTGTATTTGTATATCTAGGGCTGAAAAGTGAGTAACTTTTAAGCGATATATCAGTGTAAGAGTGTATGTATGTATTTGTGTATCTATGCTAGATGAGTAGGCAACTTTGACCAGATATATACATATATGTATCTGTTAGTTTGTCAAGATTTTAGGTCTTGATTCTCTTTTCACATTTGACACTTCTTAGAACAATCTCACTGAAAAAATTTATATATCACATTATAAAATAGATACACATTGGTATAAAAAAGAATAATAAACACACATACATATCTGTACTTATGTATCCGATAGATGAATAGTACTTAGAATTAAAATTACGAAACATAGACACAATAGGAAGAGGGGCGAAAGAAGGAGAGAGTGAAGAAAGAGATGAAAAAGAAGAAAGAGAGTGGAACACTTTTAAGTGAGACTATATCTCAGATACAATCTCTATGGAAAAGAAATATGTTGTATGTGACTGTACCTTGAAATTATTGAAAGTGTCATTGACTATAGTAATATAAGGGTATACTATCATATTTTATGATATTTGTAATTTCAAATTCAATAATATATATGACTAATCATAAGCCATATGACTTTTTTAAAATACAAATAATTTAGGGGGTTAGGATAAATCACGTTTAAAATATTTTTAAATCAAAAAATAAGAATATATGTGAATTATTTTCTATATATTAATGGATATAATTATTTAATCTCTTTTTCTGTTGGTTCAATAATAAATTTGTCTATTCAAAATAATATGGATCCACATGAGAACCAATATGGATCCAAATGAGAACCAATGGTGTTCAAAGAACCAATGGCTGGGACGTGGATCCTCTGATTTTTATATACAATTAGTAAATACAACACTAAAATTAACATAAAAATTAAAGTGAGAATTATTAAAGAAAAGGTTTGATAATATCCACTACCTTGTGAAATAGATCATATTAAAAATTTTGATCAAATCCAAGAAAGACAAAAAATAATAATGAAAACTATGTGTCCATAATTCACAGTAGATTTTCGCAGACCAAATATATCAAAATTTTCATTTTTATAACAACAACAAAAGTGTTATTTTGTTTTGTAGTGCAAATCTAGATGTGTACTATGATTAATCAAGGTTTTCGATTCTATAATAAATTGAACTATAAAAATTGAAGATTTTTCATATTTAAAATTAATAAATTACATGAATTAATCTGCATTCATTAATTCCCATAATACACATGTATAATACAATCAAAAGTCACAATCATTCAAAAGCAATATAGGCACCTTTTCAATTTTTCCTTAAAAAAAAATTCTAAGAGCAATAAGATATTAAAGATAGTAATTAATCTAGGTTTGGTTGAAAATAATAATTCCTTAATGAAAAAAATTACTTAGAAATTAAGGTTAAGTTATAAAAGAAAACATGATGTGGTTAAATGAAATTAGTTCAAAGACAAGATTTTTACATCTTGTTAGTCAAATTCAATTAAACATGCTAAGAAGCAAAACAGTACAACAAATCGATCAAGCTTAGAAGTAATTGTCACGACCCAACCAGGGGCCGTGGCTAGTGCCGATTAGGCACCTAATACAATCATTAACTCTAAAGACCAACATAACCACTGGGAAAT
>JAOTQR010058359.1:0-14082 GCA_025774065.1 Solanum ossicruentum | reverse complement strand
TGTGTGTGTGTGTGTGTGTATACACTCCTCTCATCATCATATACATACATTCTTTTTCATTATCATATAGTCATTCAACTAATAAGTCATATGTTGCCTTCAATTTCTCAAGAATCCATAATCGGACATTTTATCAAACACTTAGAGGATATGTAATGCTAGTATAAAATCATGCAATTTAAGAGTGACATCATGCTAGTAAAGTCAATGTAAAACCTTCAATAGATACAAGGTAACACCCTCAAGCAATATACATCAAAACCATTCATCAAATCTTACAATAGACCTTGGATTCATAGCTCAAAACATGGTAAAATAGTCACAATTTCATTAACTCCAACATAGTGTGCAGTGATTTTCATAATAGATAAGATCCATGAATAAATCAACTTTAAATCATGTAATTTTGAGTAAGGAGATCCTGTGTATCATGGTGTGAAAAGAACCCATGAAAGAAACTCACATACCTTAGCTTTGGAGATGAACTTCATGAAAATTTGAGATGGAAAGTTGAAGCGTGAGTGAGAACCTTAAAATCTTGTGAGGGTTTGAGACTTGAATTTAGGAGTGAAATATTTGGCTAAGTGTTTTTGGTGAGTATTGGGGAATGTTTAGAATGATATGAGGGTGAAAATAGTTAAGTATGGGTATTTTTACATTTGGGGACACTTAGTCCCAAGATTTAAAATCCTTGGACTGTAAGAAAAATAACTAGGTAGAATTTATACAGGTCCACATGTGGTACACGATGTGGACCTATCGTGGAGGATAGATTTACACTTGTTTGTGACGGCTGCACGTCGCAGCACTTTCACGAATCAATTCTAGAAATCAAAAAAATTTAGAAACTTGAAATTGCTAATCGTTTGCTCTAAAATCGGGATTAGACCCATTCTCTACTCAAAATGACTCCATGAACAAGAATATGAAGTTGAATTTTTGATATCACAGATGAATTTTGAGATATATGGAAATTACGATTCCGGACACTTCGGAGACACATTCTCGAGCACTTTTTTGGGTCATTTCAAACTTTGTATCTTCTTCTGCATTTTTAATCTTTCTAGAAATGATGGATTAATCTTGCCTTTTGGAGTACTTATGTGTTGAGAACCAGAAGGGTTAGCTTTGTTAGCACTTTTGAACCCTTCCTTTTTTTACAATCACAACACTCCTAAGATTACCAAGAGTAGGAGCAACATCATCTTGAACCTCTTCTACATAATCATCATGAATTGCATCATCATTGACACTTAGAGTTTTAACATTACTACTCATAGCCATATCAATAATAAGAGGCATATCGCCAACTACTTTACCACTTCTAGTGGTGATAGCCATGCGTTGTGGAGCGTCATTCTTTGGGTTCACCATTGTATCACTTGGGAAACCCACTTTTTGTTTAGGATATAAGTGAGCTGAAATGTTGCTCAATTGTGTCTTTGATTGCTTAATGGAAGCAGAATAAGAAGTCATGATTTGATTTAAGGTTGAGAAATCTGATTTGACACCGTTAATCACTTTATCTGTCCCCTCAACTTTATTAAGGATTCTAGCATGCATGTCCTCGGTTCAGTAATTTTTTGGATGAGTAATAGGTCCATTGGATTTACAAGGTCATGAGGTGGAATGTACTCGCTCTATCGATCTCACAATCATACCAATCTCTATCCCTCTAATTACCATCTCTCTCGTTAATCCAACCTTGATTGCCAACTTGCCTTTGAAAGGGGTCGAGAACCTCTGATATGGTTATCAACATATTGGACTTCCTCATTGCAAATCACCTCAAAACTAATATCCTCATCATTTACAATTGCACCCATAACATTCACATTTTTATGGTTTTCTCTTGGAGGAGGCCCTATTACATAGTAATAAGAGCAAGTTGAATCATCATTTGAGCCATGTTTTCACATTGTGTTGATCTTTTTGAATAATTTCATTTGGTCACAACAGAAGATACTAAAATAGTTTTTCTTCTCTTGTATTCCAAGCTCGATTTTTTTGTCATTTGATCTAAGAAATCTGAAGCTACCATAAATGGTTGTGTCATAATACCGCTGATGATCTTGTCTTGGCTCCTATTAACAAAGAACCTCATTTTTTCAATTTTGAGAAGAATGGGAGATTTTTCTCACAGACAATGGTGCTCTACTTGAAAATGTTCTCCACTAATACATTAACATTATCGATTAGAGCCCCCTTCCATCAATTAGTTCTCCTAAGCCATCTACCACATGCCCTAGCGCCTTTCTCGCTGGAATATCTAGAATAGATCCAGTGTGCTTGACAAGATCTCTTTCTTTAATACTAGTATCACTATCAAAGACAACAATCCCTATATTCTTATTCTCAAGATTCAAGGCTATTAATTTTACACCACTAGCAAATTCAACAATTCCCCAAGCTTGAATTTTGTTCAATCCATAAATACGTGCAATCCCATCTCCAACTAAGGCCACTCAACCAATTTCATCCACTTGAAAATTCATGAAAAAGTTGCTAATTTGACTTTCTAAGAGACTTGTTAGTTTTATAGCTCAAGGAGAAAGATCCATAATGAAATTATTGATAAATAGAAGAGAGAATGCTACTAACATAGAAGAGCTCTACAAAATTACATATATACTACCCTGTGATCTATAGGATAAACCCTCTCTAAAATTATACCTACACCATTTCCCACCAAAAGGTTTCTTTCATTATATTTATCAAAAAGCTTTAACGGTGGACTTTCTTTCAGGTTGACATGGGTAGGTGTCGGAAAGCGAAATAGCAGAAGCTTTCCTGGGAAAGAAACCGTATCCTTTACGTATCAATATATAAATCTCTAATGTTATGTACCTATTCTAGAGCTAGGGTATCATCATCCTTTTTTAATCTTTTACTCGATCTTACTCTGAGCTAATAGATTTCTTACTAGCTTTTTACTACTCTCTGACTATTAGATCTTATAATAACCTCGATGTTAAAACATGTGCTTTATCAGAATATTAAAATATGGTCTTTGATTTATTGGATACGTGCAATGGCCAGTGTGATACCCCCCCCCCCCTTTATGATGATATGAAGAGTGCATATTAGGCTCGGTCAGAGATCAAAAGATTACCAATCCTCAGCCAAGGCCTATTTGAAGAATAGTGGAAAATTGAATACTCAAGAGCTTTTAATTATTAATGACTTTTGGCGGAATACCTTGGAAGGTATTATTATTCATATATTAGGCTCACTCATCAATAGTGTTGAGGAGAGACCTGTCATTCATCTTTTTACACTAATAGATCATTTAGATTATTATTTTAAAATTTAATATAAATTGTTCTATCAAAGGAAGAGAAGAGGTGGAGCAGTGTCTTTCTATGGTGAATATCATATTGATGAGAAAGGTCATAATATAGGTGTCTTACTGATGAAATTTTTATTACCTAGAAATTAATAACTACAACTAATGATTTATTCGTATCATGTGAAAATATTGATATCAAAAAGAAAGATGGTATGTAATATAAGAAAAATGCCTCATATGTATTTTATAATTTAGATATAGATATTCTACCCATCCAACTTAATCTGCCTATGGTATGTTTGCCAAAGGATTGGCATGTTCAAAACCCAACTTGTGGGAAGCCTACTACTCTATTAGACCTTCGCGATGGTTATTTATATGAGTCTTTTAGTGATCTATATTAATACAATTGGTATAAGTTGTTAGCAACCCATGACATCGGTAAGTTTAATATTATATTGGATGATAACTACGAAGAAATGTGTGATATAATGAACACGTTGTGAAAGGAGTCTTTTGAGATCAATATTGTTATGCTAGATTATATTAATAATAATTATAATGCCCTCATTAGGATGGGGCTTCTTTTTCCTAAGGCTTTAGGATCGATTAATATCGCTATTGCACCCAAGGATTTCAGGGAGGCCTAACTTCAATATGAAAAATAAAGGCAGTATGACATACACCTACTAGCCAAAAGAGTGAAACGAGCCTGCTATGAATCATTTACTCTAGATGTTGCTTCGGCTTATAGGTATGAATTTTATTTGTCAGCCTTTGTTGTCTTTCGTGGTAGGATCTAATGGATGGGTGATTTACATTTCCATGAACATGATCTGGGGAGATCTTTAATTGACTTCTCTTAACGCACTGTTAATAAGGGTATGATGAAGAACCCCCAAAAGGAGGATTCGAGGAAGGCTAGAGATATGTAACTTGTTGCGACCTCCTTCTATTATAGTTGTCAGGCCCAAGCATAGGGCCTAGAAGTGACATGGCGCAAGGGGAACCCGAAGGGACTCCAAGCAAGCCTTTTAAAACATCATTACACATCCTTAGTCGCGGAAGTATATAAAAAAAATTAAAGAGCAAGAATAGGGACAAAGGGGCTAAGGGAAAAATCTTGCACAATAGTTAAGAGACAAGAGTCAACTCATATCATAGATGCATAACATGTCCAACAACCACCTCTACAATATAAATAAGAGCGAGGACCAAGACAAAGTAATCGGGCTCACCCTCATAGTCGAATAGAACATAAAGAAGAGTGTCTCAATACATAACAAGAGAGAGTATAGACTAAGCTCCTCGAAGTAGAGGACTCACCAACTAGCTTAATTAACACCAAACTAGCCATATGAAGGAGGATGATCAACTTGGGTTCCGGTTCCTACATGGTGATATAATGTAGGCAAGAGTATGAATTAGTATGTTTGAATATACTAAGTATGTAGGATGTAATGCAACAATAGATAGACATCATAATCAAAATGTATAATATTAAACAATGGGCATAATATAACAATATGGCATGTATGTTCAATACTTAAGTAAAACATACTTAAGTAACGCATGCTCATATAGGATATCATATATGAAGAGAGACCAAGGTAGATTTCTAAAGTACAAGCCCCTTGGTAGGTTAGTGATGATAGCACCCATCACCCTAGTGTATGAGGTATAAAACCCTTATCAAGGTTAGTGATGATAGCACCCATCACCCTAGTGTTTGAGGTACAAATCCCTTATAAAGGTTAGTGATGATAGCACCATCACCCTAGTGTGTGAGGTATGAATCCCTCATCAAGGTTAGTGATGATAGCACCCACCACCCTAGTGTGTGAGGTACAAACCACTCATCAAGGTTAGTGATGATAGCACCCATCACCCTAGTGGTTGAGATGTTGACCCCTCAACTAGGTCTCCCGGATCAGGCATGGTCTAATGCAACACATTATAGAGAATATATCGTACACATAAGCTCATTTTATCATCATATAGTCAATTATATCATATCTCATGCTTCGAACCTTCGGCTCCTCAAGAAACCACATTCAAACATTTTATCAAACACTTCTAGGGTGTATAATGATAGTATAAAACCATGTAACTTGGAGATGAAATCATGCAAGAAAATCCTTTGTAAAAACCATCATTCAACACCTTACAACACCCTCAAGCAATATACATCAAAACCCCTTCTCAAATCTTACAATAGACCTAAAATTTATAGCTCAAAACACAGCAAAACTGTCACAACTTTACATAGCTTTGACATAGTGTGCAGTGAATTTCATATCAAGACCCATTTGTAAATCAACTTTAATCATGCAATTTGAGTAAAAGGAGGCTTAGGTATCATGGGTGAAAGGAACCCATGAAAAAAACCCACATACCTTAGCTTAGATATGAACTTGGTGAAGATTGGAGATGGAAATTTGAAGCTTGAAGAAGAACCTTGAAGGAGAACCTTAGCTTGCGATGAGGGTTTGGGACTTGAGTTTGGGAGAGAAAATATTACTAAGTGTTTGAGTGAGTATTGGGAAATGTTTAGGATGATTTGAAGGTGAAATTTGACGAAGTAAAGGTAAAAACACATTTGGGAACACTTAGGCCCAACACTTTGAAAATTTTGGATGAACTAAAAAAACATCACAAAATTGTAGAGGCACACTGCTCTCTAGAATTGCACTTTAGAAAATTATAATTGCTAATATTTAGCTCTTAAATTGAGCCTAGACCCTTTTTCACCTAAGTATTATCCCCTGATCATGAATATGAAATCGAATTTTTGAAATAACAAATGGATTTTGAGATATATGGAATTTAAAATTCTAGACATCCGAGGCACATTTTCGGGCACTTTTTTGGGGTCCTTTCAATATCTCCCCCTTGGGAACATTCGTACCAAATGCAAAAGAGATATATAAGACAAGAATGATCATAAATAACTCATCCCCAACAAAAATGCAACATTACATTTAAAACACCATTTTCAAAATCTTAACATTAGTGTAAAATCATCATGACTTGCCAACTTAAACAAGAATGCATTTGAATGACATAGGAGCTGAAAAATAAGAATTGAGGTCACATAGGGGACTTAGAATTAGTACCTTAGGATTGAGTGGAGGGAAAAGATAAGGATACTGCTTTTGCATGTCCATTTCGGCATCCCAAGTAGCATTTTCGATTTGTTGGTTCCTCCAAAGGACCTTAACGAATGCCACCTCTTTGTTCCTCAATCTATTCACTTGCCTATCTAGGATCTAAACTGGAACCTCCTCATAAGTCAATAGGTTATCCTCAATAATACCCACAACATCAAGAGGCACAATAACACTAGGATCACCAACACATTTTCTCAACATAGAGATATGAAATACCAAATGAACCAAATTTATTTCACTTGGCAACTTCAAGTCATAAGCTACTTTCCAAACCCTCTTCAAGACCTCATAAGGACCAACATATCTTGGACTCAACTTCCCTTTTTTACCAAAATGGACCACACCTTTCATTGGAGAAACTTTCAAATAAACTCAATCACCCACTTTTAATTTAAGGTCTCTTCTTCTCACATCGGCATAAGATTTTTGATGACTTTGGGACGTTCTTAAGTATACCTAATCATCCTAACCATATCAAGAGCCTCCATAACTAGATCCAGTCCCAATGAAGCCACCTCTCCAACTTTAACCAACCAAGCGGTGATCTACAACATCTCTCGTAAAGAGCCTCAGAAGGAGCCATACCGATACTAGAGTGATAGCTATTGTTGTAGGCAAACTCAATCAAAGGAATATGGTCATCCTAATGACCCCTCAACTCCAATACACAAGCCCTTAGCATATCCTCAAGTGTTTGAATGGTTCTTTTTTCTTGGCCATCCGTTTGGGGGTGAAAGATCGTACTAAGTGCACTTTTGTACCAAGACCCTTTTGAAAGGATCTCCCAAAATGTGAAGTAAATTGTGAAACACGATCCGGTATGATGGACAAAGGAATCCCATGCAACCTCATTAACTCATGGACGTACAACCTTGCATACTCTTCAACCCCATATATGTCCTAACTGGTAGAAAGTAAGTTGATTTCGTTATCCTATCAACCACTACCCAAATGGAATCAAAACCTTTTCTAGTCTTGGACAACCCAACCATAAAATCCATATTAACCACCTACCACTTCCAAGTAGGAATCTATATATATTGGGTTAGGCCACCTTTCCTTTGATATTCAACTTTGACTTATTGATAACTATGGAAATCGAAAATGAATTTGGCAATGTCCCTCTTCATGCCTCCCACCCAATACATATCTCTCAAGTCTCTATACATTTTGGTGCAACTGGGGTGAATAAAATGAGAAGAATTATAAGCCTCATCAAGGATTTTCTCCTTCAAAACATCAACACAAGGCCACACAACCTACCTTAGTACCTAAGGACTCCATCTCCCCCTTGGGAGAAAGCCGCTATTTTGCCCTCTTTCACTAAGGCCTTCAATTCAAGCAAGGAGGAGTCAAGATCTTATTTTGCTATCACCTCATCAACCAAAAGAAGATTTAGACCCATCAACAACTACAATACCATCATCAACAACCTTTTCTGACCTAACCCCCAACCTAGACAATCTATGTACCTCCCTAGCCATTTCCCTATCACCACCATCAACAAGAGCTTGGCTACCCATGGATACCTGACTCAAAGCATCCGCCACCACATTTTCCTTACCCGGATGATAATGCACACTCGTTCATAATCTTTGAGAAGTTCTAAGCACCATCTTTGTCTCAAGTTGAGATCTTTTTGAGTGCAGACATATTGGAGGCTCTTATAATAGGTGAAGACATCAACATGCACTCCATACAAATAGTGATGCCAAATCCTTAATGCAAACACAACGATGGCCAACTCTAGATCATGGGTAGGGTAGTTCCTTTCATGTACATTGAGTTGTCTAGAAGCATAAGCTATGACCTTACTATTTTGCATTAACACACAGCCCAAACCAACTCTAGATGCATCACAATCTACAACAAAACCCTCAAGCCCATCCGGTAGTGACAATATAGGAGCAGACATAAGTTTATCCTTCAATGCTTAGAAGCTCCTGTCACATTCAACGGTCCACACAAACTTAACCTTCTTTTGAATCAATCTTGTCATAGGGTAAGCAATAGAGGAGAACCTATTCACAAATCTTCTATAGTAACCCACAAGGCCCAAGAAGCTCCAAATATCCAACAGGGTCAATGGTCAAGGCCAATTCCTAATCACATCGATTTTCTTAGGATCCACTTTTATACCATCCCCCGACACCACATGACCCATGAATGTAACCTTCTTCAACCAAAATTCACACTTATCATATTTGGCATACAAGTTCTCCTCCCTCAATCTTTGCAACACAACCCTCAAATGCCCCCATATGCTCCTCCCTACTATGAGAATAGATAGAAATATCATCAATGAACACCACAACAAAGGAATCTAGGTATGGTTTGAAGACCCTATCCAATAGGTCCATGAAGAAGGTCGGTGCATTAGTCAACCCAAATGACATCACAACAAACACATAATTCCCATACCTTGTCCGGAAAGCCATCTCGGGAATATCACACTCCCTCACCCTCACTTGATGATACTCGAACTGAAGATCAATCTTAGAGAAGAAGCTAGCCCTTTGAAATTAGTCAAATAAGTCATCAATTCTTGGAAGAGGACACCTATTCTTGATGCTGACCCTATTGAGTTGCCGGTAGTCAATACACATTCTAAGTGACCCATCCTTCTTTTTCACAAACAACACCAGGGTACACCAAGGTGATTGACTAGATTTAATAAATCCCTTTTCCAACAAATCTTTCAATTGCTCCTTTAACTCCACCAAGGCCATATGGTAAGGGGGAGTGGAGATAGGTTGAGTATCAGGATAGATATCTATGCCAACATTTATCTCCCTTTCAGGAGGAACACCGGGAAAGTCATATAGGAAGACATCAAGAAACTCGTTTACAACGGGGACCGACTCAATGGAGAGGACTTTAGACTCCACATCATTAACCCTCACAAGATGATACAAACACCCCCTAGGAATCAACTTATTGGTTTTAATGCATGAAATGAATCTACCCTTGACCACCACATCTTGACTTTCCCACTCAAGGACGGATTCATTAGGGAATTGAAACTTGACCCTATGGGTTCTATAATAAATAGAAGCATAGTAGGTATGCAACCAATCCATCCCAAGTATGACCTCAAAATCTACCGTGTCTAGTTCAACAAGATCACAAGGCAACATGTTACTTATGCCAAATGCAAATAGGACAACTCCTATAAACTTTCCTAGCAACAATAGAGGCACCAATAGGAGTAGACACTTCATATGACTCATGCAACAACTCGGGGACAACATCGGACTTTTTAGCAACAAGAGGGGTAACAAAGGAAATAGTGGCACTCGGATCAATAAAAGCATATACATAAAAGTCAAAGATTTTCAACATACTAGTAACAACGTCGGAGACCTCAACAATCCCTTGCCTTCCATGTAGAGTATAAAATATATTATGACTTGGGGCACTACCTTGAGGGCCACCTCTCCCCAATGGAACTGCATTAGCACCCCAGACCTTGCCACGGTTTCTTGGACAATCTACCTTCTTTTGGCCAAGCTCCCCACATTCATAACAAGCATTAGAATCGTTCAAACATGGGCCTTTATGACCCCCTCCACATTTAGGACACATATCAATGGGAGCCATAACATCAACATCTTGAGGCCTAGGGAGGTCATTAGCAAACCCCCTATTAGTATCATGATGAGACCCTTGGTCTTGATGGAACCGGCCACCCCTTTGGAACTTACCCCCAATACAGGCCCTCTTGGCCTCATTCACCCTTCTCTTCTTCAATTTCTCCTTCTTTATTTGCTTGGTATAGGTCATCAACCGAGAAAAGTACATGTCACTAATTAGCATGGCGGGCTGGCATTCTTCACTTACCAAGTCAGAGACTCCCATCACGAACTCATTCATCCTAAATCTAAGATTGGCCAACAAATGAGGAACATACTTTGAAAGTTGATTAAACTTGAGGGCATACTCCCTCACACTTATAGCACCTTGTTTCAAGTTCATAAACTACCAACTTTGCTTCCGTAAGCTCAAGAAGGAAAAACCGGTTAAGGAATGCCAATTTGAACTCCTCCCATAGCACCACATTACCAACCCCCTTCTCACCCTTCCATTGATTATACCATATTTGAGCTACTCCTTTGAGTTGGTATGCCACCAACTCCACCTTTTCATTCGGCCCAACACCCATGATATTCAAGATCTTGTAGACCTCATCAATGAACTTTTGTTGATCTTGATCCACCTTTAACCCATAGGACACCAGAGGATTCATCCTCATGAAGTCTCCTACCCTAGCTCCCAAGGTAGTAGTATGAGGGGCTTGGGCCCCTTGATTGACTTGGTTGTCCATAACTTTGGCAAGCGTAGTGAGAGCATCCCGGAGCTCACCATATGTAGGTTGCTCCTCGAGAGTTTAGGCATGTCTTCCTCTAATGTTTGGCATGATCTAGCATAGCAAAGAACATCTGTTAGGGGGGAAAACTCACTACAACTCTATAGCACGACGTAGAATATGAAGAAGGAAAACATTTTCTAAAACATCTCATAGCCTCCTACTCATAGTCATAGCGCGCTTCACAGCCATGAATAGGACTATAATCGACACGGTGGGTTAGACTTCTAGGATCTATAAACCTACTGCTATGATACCAAGTTTTTCATGACCCAAGCCTAGGGCCTAGAAGTGACACGACGCAAGGGGAACCCGAAGGGATGTCAAGCAAGCCTCATAAAGTATCATTACACATACTTAGTCACGGAAGCATATAAAAAAAACATTAATGAGCAAAAATAGGGGAAAAAAGGATAAGGGAAAAATCTTGCACAATACCATAGTCAAGAGACAAGAGTCAACTCATATCATAGATACATAACATGTCCACCAACCACCTCTACTATACAGATAAGAGCAGGGGGTAAGAAAAAGAAACCGGGCTCACCCTCATAGTCAAATAGAACATAAAGAAGAGTGTCTCAATACATAACAAGAGAGAGTATATACTAAGGCCCTCGAAGTGGAGGACTCACCAACTAGCTTGAATAGCACCAATCTAGCCTCGTAAGGAGGATGATCCACTTGGGCTCTGGTTCCTACATGGTGATATCATGTAGGCAAGAGTATGCTTTAGTATGTTTGAATGTACTAAGTCTGTAGGATGTAATGCAATAATAGATAGACATCATAATCAAAATGCATAATGTTAAACAATAGGCATAATATAATAATAAGGCATATGTGTTCAATGCTTAAGTAAAACATGTTTAAGTAACTCATTCTCATAGAGGATATCATATGTGAAGAGAGACCAAGCTAGATTCCCAAAGTACAAACCCCTTGGTAGGTTAGTGATAATAGCACCCATCATCCTAGTGTGTGAGGTACAAAATCCTCATCAAGGTTAGTGATGATAGCACCCATCACCCTAGTGTGTGAGGTACAAACCCCTCATCAAGGTTAGTGATGACAGCACCCATCACCCTAGTGTGTGAGGTACAAACCCCTCATCAAGGTTAGTGATGATTGCACCCATCATCCTAGTGGTTGAGATGTTGACCCCTCAACTAGGTCACATAGATCGGACATGGTCTAATTCAACACATTATATAGAATATATTGTAAACATAAGCTCATTTCATTATCATATAATCAATCATATCATATTTCATGCTTTGGACCTTTAATGCCTCAAGAAACCATATTCGAACATTTTATCAAATGCTTAGAGGTTGTGCAATGGTAGTGTAAAACCATGCAATTTGGAAATGAAATCACACAAGAAAATCCATCGTAAAACCATCATTCAACACCTTGCAACACCCTCAAGCAATATATCAAAATCCCTTCTCAAATATTACAATAGACCCAAGATTTATAGCTCAAAACATAGCAAAACAGTAACAACTTTACATAGCTTTAACATAGTGTGAAGTGAATTTCATAATAATCGAGACCCATTTGTAAATCAACTTTAAATCATGAAATTTGAGCAAAAGGGGACTTGGGTATCATGGGTGAAAGCAACTCATGAAAGAAACCCACATACCTTAGCTTAGAGATGAACTTGGTGAAGATTGGAGATGGAAACTTGAAGCTTGAAGAAGAACCTTGAAGGAGAACTTTAGCTTGATGGTTTGGGACTTGAGTTTGGGGAGTGAAAATATGACTAAGTGTTTGAGTGAGTATTGGAAAATGTTTAGGATGATATGAAGGTGAAATTTGGCTAAGTATAGGTAAAAACACATTTGGGGACACTTAGGTCCAACACTTAGAAAATTTTGGACTAACTAAAAAAAGTAGTCACAAAAATGTACTAGTGCGCATCGCTGAAGCTGCGCGCACTGCTCTATGAAAATTGCACTTTAGAAAATCATAATTGCTAATCTTTGGCTCTTAAATCAGGATTAGACCTTCTTTCACCTAATTTTGACCCTCTGGTCACAAATATGAAGTTGGATTTTCAAAATAACAAATGGATTTTGAGATATATGGAATTTAAAATTTTAGGCATTCTGAGGCATGTTTATGGACACTTTTTTGGGGTAGTTTCAATAGTAAATATTCTTCCTATGAGAAAGGTGGTTGTTGGTTTGGATTTAGGGGGTTAAGCAGTCAATCTTCTCATATGGATTTCATTTCAAATGCCCGAGACCACTTTCAATTCTTATCCAAGGTTCTTACTCTAAGGGGAGTCTTCTTTTAAGGTTTCAATGTCTCTATTTACTATAACACAAAGCATCTACTAGCACTTATCAGATAATTAGTTACTGCTTCTTAGATTTTGGGCAATGGTAACCAGATGGAGAAGATGCAGTAGTTGGAGAAATAAGGTGAGTAGTGTGTGAATTAAGGTGAGAACTTACAACTTATTGGTGAGCACAGTAGCTAATCCAAAGTGTAAGCCAATATGTAATCTGCATACAAAGGAAAAAAGGTGAGGATGCTGAAGGAGAATTTAGAGGTGAATGGCCGGTGCTCTTGAAAAAGGAAGTGCGATTGAATTAAACATTGGGAAGAAGTGAGCAATAATTGCGGATAGCTGTTTTACAAAGTGCAGATGGTAGATGTTTCATGGGGAAGTACATCGCAGTGCCTTGTCATATAGAGTGTAGTTGCGGCCATTTATTTTGAAGAAACTGGAGGTACAATGATTGGGAAGCATTAGCCATTGAGTTGGAAGAAACTGGAGACGCGTCGATGGGGAAGGAGTACGTGTGTTTGCGATGGGGAATATGACGGAACCTGCCATACGATAGGATTGAAAAAGTGGCAGTCCATTAATCTATATATATCTATACTAAGTGCAAAGTTGGTTAATAATATGGATTAAACTTTTTGTCCTTCATTAAACGATTTTTCTTTAGACAAAATCGTCTTTTTACTATCTTTTTAAAATTATTATTTTTAATAATATTAAATGTTATAAAAATTAAATAGAGAAAAATTTGTACACAGAGAATTCTTTTTCAATTAAAATAGACTTGGTCTAAACGAAAAATAATAAAAGAAAAAAGTAAAAAAAACTTTCACACAATAATTACTTAAAAGAAAGTTTTTAAAGGGAAAAGGGGAAAAGTTTTTTTGTTCGAGGAACACTAGCTTTGGTTTAAAAAAAAGGGGGGGGGGGGGGGGGGGGGGGTTTGGAAAGTAAA
>JAOTQR010058337.1:0-14084 GCA_025774065.1 Solanum ossicruentum | reverse complement strand
GGTGAGGTTAGTCAATAAAACAGAGGAAACTCTGCCGAAATTTCGGTAGAATTCTAGGTTGTGATTATAAAGAAATTCAACTTAGTAGGTGGTTACGTGTCCTTATCGGGAACTGGTCACGACCCCAGGGAGGGGTGTGACACGAAGATTAAAGGATGGATAGCCTAGCCTAAGACATAAAAATTCTTACTTGGAAGTGGGAATATATCATTGTGGATTTTGTGATTGGTTTGCCAAAGACTAGGAAGCACTTTGATTCTATTTGGGTTATGGTTGATAGGATGACAAAGTCAACTCACTTTCTACCGGTTAAAACCACTTATGGCACTGAGAGTTATGCCATGTTATATATTCATGAGTTAGTTAAGTTGCATGGGGTACCATTGTCTATTATCTAGGATCACGGTGCTCAATGCACTTCTCATTTTTGGTGAACCTTTTAAAAGGGTCTTGGTACTAAGGTCAAGCTTAGCACGACTTTTCTGCACAATTCAAACTCTTGAGGATATGATTAGGGCTTGTGTTTTGGAGTTCAAAGGTAGTTGGGATCAACATATTCCACTCATTGAGTTTGATTATAATAATAGCTATCACTTTAACATTGACATGACTCTCTTTGAAGCTTTATATGGTAGGCATTGTAGATCCTCGATCGGGTAGTTTGATGTGGAAGAAATAGCTTTATTAGGATATAATTTAGTTATAGAAGCTTTGGAGAAGGTGAGGATAATAAGGGAGAGATTTAAGACGGCTCAAAGTAGTCAAAAGTCTTTCTCCAATATGAGAAGGAGAGACCTTGAGTTTAATGTTGATGATTGGGTATACTTGAAGGTCTTACCTATGAAGGGTATGGTCCGGTTTGGCAAGAAAGAGAAATTGAGCCTAAGGTTTGTGGGACCCTATAGAATCTTGAGGAGAATAGGTAAGGTGTCCTATGAATTGGAGTTGCCCACGGATATGAATATGGTTAATTTAGTCTTCCATGTGTATATGTTGAGGAAGTGTGTGGGTGACCCAGGTGCTATAGTGCCCTTATAGGTTGTGAGTGTTGTGGAGGATAACTTTAGCTATAAGGAGGTCCCGGTGGAAATATTGGATAGGAAAGTGAAAAGGATAAGAAACAAAGATGTGGCATCCCGTCAAAGTCCTTTGGAGGAATCATCAAGTTGAAAACGCCACTTGGAAAGCCAAACTTGACATGAAAAAGCGATATCCTTACCTCTTTCACTCTATGCAAGCCAAAGGTAACAATTTAAGTCCCATCTATGATTTCAAGTCTTAAGTTTCAGTCCTTATGTCATTTACATGCATACATGTTCATGGTAACAAGTTTTGATGATTTTTGATGCATATAAGTGAAACTTTTAAGAATAATGTTTAATTGCATTTGTTGCATTCATTTCGGACTGGAAATTTCATGATTAATTCTCTTGTATATGTTTCTTTGACATTCAGGTACAATTGATCCCAAGGGGGAGATATATTGTAACACCCCTCATGTGCTTTAAAAAGCCCAATAAGTGTATTTCTTGAATATCTCAAAAACTGTGCATGATTTCAAAAATCTGACTTTATATTCTTGTTTAGGGGAAAAAAATTTTTGGGAAAAGGGTAACCCCCAAATTTTATAAGACTCGTAGAGAAAAATAATCTTTTTAATGGAAAGCCAAGACAGTGGGCCTGCGCTCCTAGGTCGCAACGTGCCTGGAGCACGCCTTAGTGTTGTTTGGCCCTCGTGCCTAGTATGCGTCGTGCCTAAGACGCAAAATAGTGTATTTTTTTATATTTTTTTCTTGTTTCATCGAAATACATTTGAGTAATAAACCATTTAAACATGAAAACCTCTATTCTCAGCCATTTTCAACTTCAAACTCTCAAAAAACCCTCTCAAAACCTATCAAAAACCTCAACCTGTACTCCATTCAATCTCAAAAATCTCAAGCACAAGTTTTGGAATTCAAGAATCCAACTCAAACCTTAAGTCTTGCTCAAGTTTATTCCACGAAATTTCAAGGTTTAATGTATGTGGGTTTCATTCATGGGTTGCTTCCACCCATGAAGTCAAACCTCCCCTTTTTATCAAATTTTATGATGTTAATGTTGAATGTTTTGTGGGTAAACTTTATTGTGCAATATAAGTATGATTGGAGTTGGATTCTTCAAGTATTGATTGAATATACATGAATATCTATTTAAGCTATTTTCATGAGTTGGTTTATGCTTATTGAGGCTATACATGACATGAATTATGAGACTATGAATGATGATGAATTTTTAAGATGGATTTCATGACACCCAAATGAGGGTTTTACTACTATATTGGTGGGTTGATTTAAATGACTTCAAATTGAATTGATTTTGTTCCTTCTTGTCCCATACTCCCAAATTGCATGATTAAGTATGTGTATACATACCCATCATGTTTGATCAAGTTTGCATGATTATGAATCTTATGTTGATGGAAGGCTGTGGCCACATTTGTGAGACAAATATTATATGATAAGTTATGGGCTCTCGAGCATGTGTTGAACTCATGAAAGGTTCCTATGATCTACAAGTGAATTATTGAACTCTTATGCTATGTTTTATGCTTTTGTGAATTGTGAAGCCTACTAGAAGGGGTTATAAACGATGTTGTATGCCTCACCCTCTAGTGCAAGGAAAATATCAACATGAAGGGGTTATAAACTATGTTGTGTGCCTCACCCTCATGTACGAATTAATGCTATGCAACATCTTATGCTTACATGAAGGGGTTACTACCTGCTAGAAGAGGTTATGACCTATGTTATATTCTCCACCAACTAGTACAAGGTATTTGGATGAGCTATTCATATAACTTTATTGTGTTGAGCAAGTTATGCAAGTATGATTATTCTCAAGCATATTTACACCTAAGCATTGATTATACATGTAATATTTATTCATGTCTATCGATTATGATTATGCATCTTGATTATTGTGCTTATGTTCCTTGTTGCATTGCACCCTGCATACTTAGTACATTTCAAGTACTAACACATACTCTATGCCTACACGATTTCACCCTATAGGAACCAGAGCTCCTATTGATCCTCCTCCTCTACGTGGCTAGCTGGATCGTTGATATTAGTCGTTGGTGAGTCCTCATATCCGGGGACAATATCTATTTTCTTTCATGCCTATGTTAAGACTTTATCTTATATTTTTGGATACTTATCTATGAGGGTGAGCCCGAGAGATGTCTTCGTCCCCACCCCATCTATTAGTAGAGGTGTTATTGGATGTGAAGCTCATGAATTGAGTTTGACTCTTTTTATGCTTATGTTATTATGAAAGACTCCCTCAGACCCTCTTCCCTTATGTTCTATTTTGATCGTTATCTTATTTTACTTCTGCAACCAAGGATGTGTATGTGGTATGCTAAGAAGCTTGTTTGAAGTTTCTTTGAGTTTCTCATTTTCCTTGTCACGTCTTGGCCCTAGGATTGGGCCCTGACAGTAATACACTCTCTCTTTTATTAGAAAAAAATATTGCCACATGACATGCCACATTGACAAAAATTAGATAAAAGAATAATATTAGTTTAAAGTAAAAGATTAAAGTATTGATACTTTTCCAAAAAATATTTTTTTAAAAAATATAAATTTATTTTTCTAAGCTACTCAATTGCCACACACCCGGGTACCCCCTAATCTTTTCGAATCTCTTTCATAAAATATTTCAAAAAATTCAACCTTCAACCCCTACTTCCCTCTACCTAAAAAATTGATTTTTTTAAATAAATAAAACTTTTTCCCACCTAGTTCTCATCCTCCGCTCTTAATTTATTTTTATATGTTTTAATTTTTTTATAGATATGTACACATATTTTTAGAAATTTTTTTTCTACTTGTTATCGAATATGACAAAAATAAAAAAAATTAATTTTATATAAATCTTGCGATAAATAAAAAATAATTAAAAAATAAAAGTGGAGGATTAAGTGGGTAGCGTAGAATTCTTTTTTTCTAAAAAAATTAAATAATATCTAGATTATTATTTTAAGCAAGGCCCTGGGACGAGGGGAGGGAGGGAGGAAGTTCGGTGAGAGGAAGGAGATACGGTGAGAGAAAGTGGTGAGGTGGGGTAAGAAAAATATTTTATATTTTATTTTATAATATTTTTGTGAAATAGTAATGTAATGACTTGGGTGTTGTATGACGTCTTTGGCCCTTGAGAAAACTCATTTCGAACAAAATTTGGACCAAGTGTTATCTCAAGAGAGACCACACGGCCAGTGTGAAGTCACACGAGTCGTGCGACCTCCAAAGAGGCAACACTTGGCCTCAATTTGAATGTTCTCCCTTGCTTGGTGTTACAAGCTAAAGCATACCTCACTGGCACCCCACATGAGCCGTATGACACCTTACGAATCAGTGTGGAGGAACCGTGAGGTGGCTTGAACTTGAAACCCCACTGTTTGGGGCCAAGTGAAGTGCCACGCCCAATCATACGAGTCATGTGGCATAGGACGGGCCGTGAAGTTTTTAAAAGTGAAAATATTCTAAGTATGAAATCCCTGTCTCGTAACTTTCCACGAAAATTACCTAAGTTTGGGGAGACGGGAGCACTACACGAACCGTGTGGCTTCACATGACTCGTGAAGGTGTCCGTATGGTGAGCCTCGTGCGAAAAATTGTAAGTGTTGGTTCAAGATTGCGATTTCTAGAAATTCGTCTAAGTGTTACTTCACGAGCACTCCACAAGAACTGTGGAGTGCCACATTACCCATTTGGCCTCAAGTGAAGTGGCTTCTGGGATATTTTTGCTCCGATTTATTAATGGCATTTTCATAAATCCATTTACTTCTATTGATCTTTTGGAGATTCCTATACCATCCTATGGTCATCTAAAGACCTAAAATCTATTTCAAACATTCAAAACACATTCCTCGTAATTTGAACTCTCTCAAAGCAACTCTTAAGAGGAATTCTTGTGAAGATCCAAATTAGGAGCAAAGGAACTCAACTCTTTTTCAAATTCTTTGGGGTTTTCTTCATTTTGGTGAAGGTATGTGGGTTTTGATCCTTGGTTACTTCCAATCAAGGAGATCCAAATTATTTTCAAAATATCTACATGAATTTTGTTTACTTTAATTTGGGGTTTACATTGTTATTATAAATAGTTGAATATGCATTGTCCCTTAAATGTTTGAATCTAAGCATGAGTGATTATATTATGATTTCAAATGTGGATTTAACTATGTTTTCACTTGAATTTCATATTATATTCATGGTTTTAGATTGAATCTCAATTACCCATGTCATTCTCACATCATTCAGAGCATATGCATTCATGTTCATGAGAAATTATGAAAATTATGTGATGGGTTAAGTCAAATTATGATCTATAATATGATTTTGATAAGATATTGGTTGTGACAATAATATGATCACATATTTATCTATTAATTGTGGTTGTTTGAGCATGTTGGGTGTTTGTACCATTTTATACATGAATGGGCTATTCCTATACATGAGTATATTGACTATGAAATTATGATTTTGGCATTTGAGCCTAAGTATGAATTGTTATGAATGAGGTTAGGCCTTTAAGCCCAATTGTGCATTGAAATGTTTTGGCAAGACTTGTATCTCTTGAAAGCATGAATGACTACATATATTATAAATATTATTTTAAGATGATGACTTAGCACCGACGGATGGAGGGTTCTCTCTGTTTTCTCGAACTATGTGCCTAGCATAGGTTCCTTTCTGAAATAGGTCTACCCGTAAGGAAAGTTGACTCCGAAATGGGGTTGCCCATAAGGAGAAGAAATGATGTGATATGCTATGTTTTATGTGAAAATCCTATCCAAAATGGGGTTATCCGTAAGGAAGGTTACTTCATACGAAATGGGGTTGTCCGTAAGGTGAAGTGTGGTTTACCTTTGGCAAGTAGACCACCTCTTTACCGGTGAGGAATTTTCATCGGGATTCCAAGTAATAGTTCTCTTGATATTACTTATGTCGGTTCAGGTCACATCCCCACTATATATGAAAAAGTATCATTTGCACTTCATGCATCATTGGTTTCATGATATCTTGTTGTATTACGTTCTTTGTTATATATCTCATCTATAATATGTGCCCTTGTCATCTAACATGGGAATGCAAGTTTTGGTAAGTTCATGCATTGCATCCCGCATACCTAGTACATGCAAACGTACTAAAACATAGTCTTACCTACATGATTTCACCATGTAGTGATCGAGGACTTTGATCATCCACCGTTTGAGGCGTAGCTCGGATTCCAAATTTACTTGTAGTGGTGATTACTCTCTTTCAAGTACAATCTGCCATCTTCCTACCTATGATACTTTCGTTTCTTTATATACTTGAGGGTGAGCTCGAGGAATGTCTTGGCCCCCAACTTATCTATGTAGAGACATTGTTGACACATTGTAAACCTCCTTATGTTCATGCTATGTGTTATGGTTAAAGTCTATGTTATTGATTGGCTATCTTTGACTATCGTTATGTGAGTTGGTTATATGATTTATGACTTGGTTATATGTTGTGATGCAAAGCTCCTAAGTCCCGAGTTGCTCTATAGAGTGAGTCTTACTTTCCCATCCCGTAGAACTATGTATTTACTTGTGTACGCTTTCGAACCGACGATGCGAGTTTTCGTATCTTGAGGCTTGTTTGGGGACTCTCCGATTCCCATTCGCTATGTCACATCTAGGTCCTAGGTTCGGGTCGTGAAAAGTAATACTTTAATATTTAATATTAAATAATACTATAATTTATTTATTTTTTACCCAGGTAGAATGTTTTATCCATGTAGAGTGTGATGTGACATTTTTAAAAAAATAAAAGAGAGAGTGTAGTGCACACACTATGGTAAAAGTGGAACAAAAGATAGAGGTGTATTTCTCAAACTAATAAGTGATAGTTTATGTACGAAACTCACACTTTCAATAGTTTAAGTATGAAATTCAAAAATAAATGATAGCTCAGGTGTGTTTTTGAAACTTATCTCTAAAAAAAATTACATTTAGGTAGGATACATTTTGTTTACTGTATGACATGAACAAATAATTTTTAAGCAGAGATGTTAGCATTAATTCTATTAAAACAAACTTTGCACCTTTAATCAATATCTTGTGTATGTGTTGGTTTATTTGGTGATGAAGTTATTTTTTATCTAATGATAAGAAAATTTGCATTCATTATTCATAAGAACTTATACTTTATTATTCCATCTATAATCTTTTACATATATTTTTTGTTTAATAATATTTATATTATTTTAAGAAATAGTGTACTACATAATTTGATATTCTGGTACAATACACGTTCATTAAATCTATATTACTTGAAAAAGCATAAATGCCAAAAGCTAAAAGTGTAATTACCTATTTACCCTTCTTAAAAAAACAACTTAAAGCTACATAATTTGAAAATAAAAAACAAGGAGCGACCACTTCAAAAATGACCCCAAATGTACCGTGTCAAAATAGACAATCGAACATTTCGGAGAGAAAATAAACCACGCTTCAAAGAAAATTGACGTTTTGCAAAATCAATAATCACAATAAGAAGATAACTATTTTAACGAATATGGTGAATCTCTTCATGATTGACGTAAATCTTTTGTTACGTTTCTATAATTCGTTAGTCCCTATGCATGTCTTTTTTTTAATCTATGAATTTACCTATAATACTATATAGTTTATTTGTTACGGCGCTCATCGCATAAATAATGGTGCAGATATTCCGCTTTTGCCTTCTGGATTGAGCCTTTCAAATTGAACCAAATTTAATGAAGCATGGCACTATTTTTATTCTTCATGCCGTAGGAGGGCGTAGAGATGTTATGCAGCCTTTTGATTCTTTTAATACATCTACCTTTTTTGTACAATGGTGTTATGTTTGGTAATTACATCATACATCATATAAAATAGATTATCATGAGTTAATACATTAATTTATGTGTTGTTATATTTTTTTGAATTGATATAAAATTTAAGAAATAATAAAATTTATTTAGAAGTTGTGGTTTGAAAAAAGTTATATATTTTATGTGACTACAAGTTATCTAAATAAGGATAAAAAATATTTTAAACTTAAATTCTTATTAAATATAGAAATATATCGTCATTCTTTGTCAGAATAACAAAAAAGAAAAACGTGTCAAATAAATTATAACAAAGAGAATACTATTTTGAATTTTCCTCTCTATTTTTCCTTTCAAAAAGTAAGTTAGAGAATTTTAATTTAGGTTAAATGTTAGTGTAGGGTTACGTTATACGTGAATAAGTTTTTTTCGATACAGACAACATGTGTGCATGAGTGAACGTTCTCTCTCTTTTAATATTGACTTAATAGTTGACTGCTTAATTATGCTATATTGCGAGCACAGGGGCTGATCTATGTATAGCCGTGGGGTGATACAGACAACGTGTGTGCGTGAGTGAACGTCTCTCTCTCTCTCTCTCTCTCTCTCTCTCTCTCTCTCTCTCTCTCTTATTATTATTATTGATTTAATAGTTGATTGCTTAATTATGCTATATGGAATGCCCATGGGCGGGATCTATGTATAGCCAAGAGGTGCCACGACACCTGGTGACCTTGGTAGAAAGCATGTTTATATATATATATCAGAAAGTCTATAAATATTAAATGTGGCACATAGAATATCAAATATGTGTGCACCGTGGATGGTCGAATTTTTTTCCTCAAGCACACGGGTTCGATTCAACATGGCCACATTTTATATTCCTAGTATTTTTTTGGGTACTAGGCCATGCTCAGTTTTTGGGTACTTTGCACTTTAAAATTTATATCCATGAAGTAAAACTTCTCAATTAGAATTTTGCCAACTGTTTTGTTTTGTTTTGTTTTGTTTTTTTTTAACTATCTTCATCATTATTATTATTATTTTAAGCATAAAATATTATTTTCTATCTTAATTTATGTGACATACTTTCTTTTTTAGACTATCCTAAAAAACGTTACTTTTTTTTTTTAACTAGAACAATTTTAATTTATAATTCTCCTCTTACCCTTAATGGAATTATTTATATTCACGCTAATGATTAAAGTTTGTTTTAGACCTTCTCCAAAATTTTCTTCGCTTTTTTTGTCAAAATTTTAGAAAATTGATACAGAGTTCTTCTTTTAGTGTTTGTTCTATTATCTAAATCATTTGGAAGAATATGAATAGTGAAATAATTTAAAGATTTAGAGAATAAATCTCTTATTTATCAAAGTTTTAGAGAATAAAGTCTCTTAATTTTTTTTTTAAAAATGAAGTACTTATATACATATCTTTAATATCAAAATATCTAAAAATATATTTTTATTAAATATGTATATTTAATTATTTTATTTATAAAAATTAAAAATAATAATAACTCAGAAGTATAATCCGAAATTGAAGGAATCGACCCGCTTATCCTATTTAAACGATATGATACTCGTAACCTTTGAATCCTGAATCTGTCTTCGCGAGCATGGGTTCGATTCAACATGGCCACATTTTATATTCCTAGTATTTTTTTGGGTACTAGGCCATGCTCAGTTTTTGGGTACTTTGCACTTTAAAATTTATATCCATGAAGTAAAACTTCTCAATTAGAATTTTGCCAACTGTTTTGTTTTGTTTTGTTTTGTTTTTTTTTAACTATCTTCATCATTATTATTATTATTTTAAGCATAAAATATTATTTTCTATCTTAATTTATGTGACATACTTTCTTTTTTAGACTATCCTAAAAAACGTTACTTTTTTTTTTTAACTAGAACAATTTTAATTTATAATTCTCCTCTTACCCTTAATGGAATTATTTATATTCACGCTAATGATTAAAGTTTGTTTTAGACCTTCTCCAAAATTTTCTTCGCTTTTTTTGTCAAAATTTTAGAAAATTGATACAGAGTTCTTCTTTTAGTGTTTGTTCTATTATCTAAATCATTTGGAAGAATATGAATAGTGAAATAATTTAAAGATTTAGAGAATAAATCTCTTATTTATCAAAGTTTTAGAGAATAAAGTCTCTTAATTTTTTTTTTAAAAATGAAGTACTTATATACATATCTTTAATATCAAAATATCTAAAAATATATTTTTATTAAATATGTATATTTAATTATTTTATTTATAAAAATTAAAAATAATAATAACTCAGAAGTATAATCCGAAATTGAAGGAATCGACCCGCTTATCCTATTTAAACGATATGATACTCGTAACCTTTGAATCCTGAATCTGTCTTCGCGAGCATGAGGAGGATTCAGACCTTTCTTTTGTTTTTTTAAATGCTGATAAAGAAGTAATTTATCTATATTATGTGTACTTGCATAGATAATAATATGGTAACGGTACTCTATTATCCTCTTATAGATAGCTTGAGATTTTCTTTTTAATTAGTTGAATCTTCACTTTTCTCTATTATCAATGTGTAGATTTGGTTGATAAATTATATAAGAGACTAATAAAGCACCACTTTAACGTACAAAGACACAACAAGAGAGAGATTTAATGAATATATAGTTTTAGAATAAAGGCAAGTAAGAATTGATTAATATCCACAAAAAATTACATTTAGGTAGGATATATGTTGTTTATTGTATAAAGATGAAAAAATAATTTTTAAGCAGAGATCTTAGCATTAATTTCTATTAAACTAACTTTGCACCTTTTAATCAATATCTTTTGCATGTGTTGGTTTATTTGGTGAAGTTATTTTTATTTAATTATAAGAATATTTATATTCATTATACATAAGAACTTATATTTTATTATTTCATCAATAATTTTTTACTTAAATTTCTTTTTTAATATTTTTTTATTATTTTAATAAATAATGTACTACATAACTAAATATTCACGTGTAATGTACGTGTATGAAAACTAGTTTTACTGTAAACATAAAGAGGCACTCTTTTTCTTAACAAATTATGTTCCGTATCATTTGCTTCTTCTATATTTAATTATAATAAGAAGTAAGAAAATCAGAGGCATCATTACATATTATATTGTGCTAGTTTACATAGCATATTTCACAATTCAAGTTCTCCGTAAAAGAAAATTTACATAAATCACATAGTGTGAAGGGTTGATTATCATTTTTTCTACTCTTTTTCAATTTACGGAAGTTCTGTAAAAAAGTATGATAATCTTAATTCAGTAATTCGAATATATTAATTTAGTTCAGGTTACAAAAATTAGGGGCTTTAAGTATCAAAACAAATAACATTTAAAGTATGATACATTAAAAGTAGAGATAATTTAAGAATTAGAATTAATATATCAGGATTATTGAATTAATGTATTGGAATTATCAAATTAATGTATTCAGGTGAAAAAAAAAAGATTTTTGAAATTTTTGAAAATGGGTGGGAATAATGAAAAATGATAAATAAAGGAGTATAATTAAATAATTATTCCTTAAAAAAAGGGAGTTCCTTCTCAAAATCTTTTAAGTGTTAAAATATGGGTTTAATTTTGATGTAATATCAGTGTACAAAATTTTTACACCATCAGGTAATATTGACCTGTTATTGCAGGTTACCAAGTAGTATTTCTATATAATATTTATTTACTTATTTATTTATATTTTAAGAAAATAAAAAACAACTATTATTTTTTCTCTTTCTTCTCTACTTTTATCCATTTCATCCTTTGTCTTCCTCTCTTACAAATAGTTCAGCTTTTTTTTAATTAACTTCTTCCACTATAATCAATTTTTTTCTTAATTATTCTATAAGCATATGTAAATATATCCATTTCTTTCTCCTTCATATGTAGTCTTTTGTGCATTCTTTTTTCAGTACATAACAATTGCATTTTTCTATCTATAATCAAAGCTAGCATTTTTAGATATATTTTAAATTTTGTTTATTGATTCTAGAATTTATTGGTATTCTTTCACAAAATTAAGCATTTCTCGAAGTGTGTGTTTCATCTTTCTATTGTTCTATTTTTCATAGAAAACGAAAAATTTCTTGAACAACTTCCTACATCTTCCATCTCTTTCAAATCTTCTTTTTTATTACATATTTTATTAGAATTATTATTAATATAAATATGAATGTCATAAATTAAGTTTTTTTGAAATAAAATGAAGGATGAACATAATACTTTTAGAAAAATGAACGGAATAAAAATAAAAATAGAATACAAGAATCGCAACATCCTTATTTGACCATTGTCATACAATACCTACAAGAAAGAGAGAGAATATAATTTTGATTCAAATTAAGAAACGAAAAAATCTAAAAATTAGGAAGGAATTTGGACTACAATATAATTAGGATTCAAATTGCCTTTAATATTTTTTTAAATAATATTCTTTTCAAAAGGTATAAATATTACTTGAAAAAATTATGATAATTATCTTTAAAATTACCTGATGGTATAGAAAATGTTGTAGACTGACGGTGCATATAATTTAAACTCTTAAAATATAAACGAAAATACACTCTCCTACTATTTCCTATTGTTTAAGCTTGTCTTCTGGTATAGTACTTGTTTATAGAAGCCCTTACCGTTAGTCAAATTTTCATATATATATATATATATATATAAAACTAAGCTAAGTTTAAAAATGCTCTCCATAAGAGTTGGTCTTGATATTTTACCCCTTTTCTAAAAATTTTTGCAAAAATACAGTTCATTCGTTTAGAACAAACTTGCCCTCCATATCTAACAAAATAAAAAGAGCTTATATTTTGATAACTAAATGAAACTAGAAAAGTTATATCTTTTTTCTTCTCTCTTTCTTTCTTTCCCTCATGTCTCACTTTTTTCTTCTCTTTTTCCCTTCTTGTTGTTCCTTTCATTTTTTGTGACCTATTTTATTTCTTTCTTTTTCTCTTGTGTTTTTTTCTTGTATTTTTTCTTTCGTTCTATTTTTTTCCTTTTCTCTTGTGTTTTTTTCTTCTGTTTTTTCTTTCGTTCTATTTTTTTTTCCTTTTTTCATTCCTCGTATCTTTATTTTTTTTAATTATAGAAATATAAACAATATTTATTTTATATATTTTGTATTTTTTAAAATGAAATGATTCCTAAATTCAAGTGTCTAGGTTCAAGATATTCGAGGTCAAATGGTAATTCGACTGAAAATGACAAAAATGACCTTCAAGGTCAGTACTATGTTGAAGATATTGTGTGATACTGCAGAATTAGTGGCTGCAAAATAAAGTAAAATGTAACGCTAAAGCTTGTTTATTTGTTCCCCTATGTTTCTGTTTGGTCAGTCTCTTTAGGAGATCCAACTTGTTTGCTCTATGTTGCCATCCATGTGTCAACCTTCTTTGAAAAATGAAGATAGGGAGATACGCGGATTCATTGTCTGAAGTGAGCTTTTGCATGGTGAAGTTTTTGTCTTTTTCGTGTTGAACACCTTATGATGAAAGATGATTCTTTTTTTTTTTTGACGGTCATCATATTGTTGAGGGACTACCTTTTGTATTTCTCATTTTTTTTATTTTATTAATAATGGTGGTGTCTAGACTATCTTTGACGTACTATGACTATTTCTCTACCTCCCACTAGTGCAGGCATCGAGCACCATTCAGTCATAAGTTGTTTTCTTGAATAGATGTGGGAGTAATAAAAGTAGTAAAACTAGGCGTTGGATATGTGGTTCAGAAGAATGATCTGGCCTCTTAAATCAGAAATGTGTAATGCAAGAGATATTTATGATCGTCCAATTGGCATTACCAGATTATGACAAAATGAATGCATTTCTGTTTTAAGAATTCTGCTACAAATATAATCAGAAATTACCTTGTACTTTTAGACACTTTGAATAATTTTCTTATATCATTTGTGCAATTTAACCTCCAAATGCTATTTGCCTTAAATATATAGGTTATTAGTTTCACCTCTGATGATCATATGATTAAACAAATAATAAAGCACTTGAAATAAGTGACAATTGGATCTTATTTGTAGCCATAAATTAACATTCATTTAATTGCTTAACTCAATCAAATAATTGATAGACTGTAGGTACTAAATCAAACTTAAAACGACTTATGGGGAGCCTTCATACCTGAAAGATTGATATTACAATAGAAATTCAAAAAACAGTAATTTTCTTGAAGAAA
>JAOTQR010058327.1:0-14085 GCA_025774065.1 Solanum ossicruentum | reverse complement strand
CTGGGTTTGGGATGGCATCATGACGTGTGGGTGCTGGGCCTCGTTCGCCCCGGCTCACGTGAGCGCTTGGCCTCGCTCGCCTCGGCTCAATAAACGGGCATGATGACCGCTACATGTTACGATACGTGAACGGTTGGTCTCGCTCGCCTCAGTTCACCTATCCTGTGACGTGAGTGCTTGGCCTCGATCGCCTCGGCTCACTTGGGCTACAGTCAGGATTGATATTGGAGATGTTGGGGACATGAAACTTCTGGTGTACGGTGGTGATGGCACGCGTTTGGAGGTTGCCATCATTCCTGTCCGAGATGCATCGTTTTCAATATATTACTTAAAAGGATTGTTTTGCTATTGCCTACAGGTTTGACTTATATATGACTTATTTGAATTACTGCTTGCATTTATATTTCGCATTTACCACTTTACATACTCGGTGCGTACTTCGTACTGACCCCCCTTTCTTCGGGGGCTGCATTCATGCCCGCAGGTACCGACGCACAGGCTAGAGAGTCGTCCTCCTAGGATCTCCACTTGCTGTTGAAGTGCTCCCTTTGACTCCGGAGCAACTGTGGGTATTTACATGCTTTTCTGTTATTTTTCCATACTTGATATTCATTTATATTCGAGGGTATGACGGGGCCCTGTCCCGTCTTATGATTCTGTTTATCTGTATAGAGGTCTGTGGATACATGTGGATATGGGATACTATGTGTGATTATGTACGTATGATACTTGTGTTGAGCAGTTTTACCGCAGCGGTGACCTTGTCGGCCCGCAAATGTATGTATAAATGTATATGGATGTTTGTTGTGCTGGAATTTGCTGTTGCAGAGTTTGGGTGGTCAGTAAAACAGAGGAAACTCTACTGGAATTTCGGTAGATTCCTTAGTTGGTTTAGTTGTGAGCTTGGTTAGTATTGTTTGGGTGCCCGATCGGCACCAGTCACGACCCCGGGGTCGGGTCGTGACAGAAGTGGTATCAGAGCGGTTAGTCCTTGGAGTGTCCACAGACTGTGTCTCGTAGAGTCCTGTTTATCGGTGTGTCGTACACCACATCTATAGACGGGAGGCTACATGACATTTAGGGCATTACTCTTCATTCTGATCCTAGATCGTGCGTTAGAGCGATGATAAAAGGATGACTCCCTCCCTGACCGAAATTGTTTGTGTTTCAGACATGCCGCCGAAGGAGAAATCAGTTGGCCGCAGGGGAAGATCTGCAACATTAGATTGGGCCCGACGGGGTCGGAGGACTACCGAGCTCGTGTGCCTGAGCTAGAGATTGGACTTTCGACAGCGGGCTCGGTCACTCCACCAGCTCCAGAGGGTCAAGCGTCAGAGCCTCCGACTCCCCAGCCAGGCACTGAAATTGGGGAGTTGCGGGAGGCTATGCAGCTATTGACGCAGATTGTAGCACGCCAGACTCGCGGAAGCTGGAAGCAGTCAGACAGCCCGCCGAGATAGTTCCCGGGCTCATGACTTTTTGGCTTGCAGACCACCAGAGTTTTTCGGGTCCAAACCCTTCGAAGATCCATAGGAGTTCGTAAGACAAATGCAGCGGACTTTGATGGTGATTGGAGCTTCTGACGTAGAATCCGTAGAGTTGGCATCTTACCGGTTCCAAGATGTTCCAGCAAACTGGTATGAGTCATGGATTCTGTCCCGAGGTGCAGCTGCTCGACTTGCTATCTGGAGTGAGTTTACTGAAGCTTTCCTGGCTTACTTTCTACCTCCTGAGATCAGACGCGCCAGGGAAGACAGGTTTTTGATGTTGCGCCAGCGTGGTCGGTCGGTTCGGGAATACAGTTTGGAATTCGATTCCCTAGCCCGATATGCACCAGCACATGTTTCCAGTATGACGAACCTCATGCATCGTTATATCGTTGGGCTGGATACATACTATGTAGATAGTTGCTTAGTATTGGCTGCCCAACCGGGGATAGACATTGCTCGTATTCAGGCCCATGCCCATGGGATGGAGGACCGTCACCGGGGGCGCCTGGCGGACAGGGTAGATGACAGAGGTCCGCCGAAGAGGGCCAGATCATCCGGTTCGATGTCAGATTTTTGGGGTGGGCAGTCCCGGCCACAGTAGAGCGGACCTTCTCCTCGACCGGCACGAAGTACACCTGTGCAGACTTCTGGTAGGAGGCCAGTTATCTCCAGTCAGTCAGGGACAGGACCAGGTTCCGATAGCCGGCAGAGATCCTTTATGCCCTTGTGTCCTCAGTGTGGGAAACGTCATCCAATACACAAGCATTAAGCCTTTCCTCTAGTGTTTGGATAGTTCTTTTGACTTGGCCATCCGTTTGAGGGTGAAAGGTCGTACTAAGCTTAACTTTTGTACCAAGACCCCTTTGAAACGACCTCCACAAATGAGAAGTAAATTGAGTGTCAAGATCCGATATGATGGACAAAGGAAACCCAGGCAACCTCATCAAGTTACGAATGCAAAATCTAGCATTTCACCCCGATATGTAGTGTTTTGGGTGACTACATATCTATGACACAAGAATGGGTAACAAGAAGGGGGCCCCCAAGAAAGCCTCTTAGCATATCATTATATATCCTTGGTCGTTGAAGCAATAAAATACAACTAGAGATAGTAAATAGGGATAATCGGGGTTAAGGGACAACTTTCATCTCATCAAGATCAAGAGTAAAGAGGGAGATTCAAGCTCATAGCATTACACACAACATGTTCAACAACACCTCTAACCATAGAACTTAACCGGGGTCAAGACAAGCAACTGGGCTCAACCTCATAATCAAGTACATAATAAAAGAAAAGGGACTCTTTGTACATAGCATAAGATCAAAATCAATGTCCCCGAAATGGAGGACTCACCAACTAGCTTTGAGAGAGAGATCGTATTAGCCTCGTGGGGGAGGATGATCAAGTGGGACTCTGATTCTTACATGGAAACATCATGTAGCCATACAGTATGCATTAGCCTCTCGGAGAAAAAAGAACGAACAGATCTTCCTAAGAAATTCTTCTCTTTCTTCCGGAAACAGATGATTAATCATCTGCTTCTCACGTTCCGTGAATATTCGGAACATTGAGGAATATCCAGAAAGGAATTTCGGGCAGCGGATGAGATATTTTCAAAAAAACAGCAATTAGGAATAGAGAATATATATCAAAGAAAGGTCTAACTGTTGGAATCATTTTTTCTATTGTTATTTGATGCATTTCGGTTATCAACATTATTGAATTAGGTGAAAGTGCAAAAAGAGAGGTGCAAAGTTGCTCGAACGAAGTGAGAGGGGCGAAGTAGCTCGACCAATGGGAATGTAGTAAGTTTGTAGGATTCAATGCAACAAGAGATCACCATGAGCAAAATGCAAAACATAGGCAATGAATAAACATATAGAAATATGGCATGTATGAATGACAATTGAGCAAAATCATGCTTATATAGAACATATACAAGTGTGAGGAGAGACCATTATTAGTGCAAATCCAAGGCCTACCATCTCCTTGGAGAGGCACATGAGGTACAACCCCTTCACGTGGTTGATAAGGTACAAACCCCCCAACATGGTTATCAAGGTATGAACCCCTCAACATGGTTGCAAGGGCCTACCACCTCCCGATCAAGACGATCGGGGTACAAACCCCTTAATAAGGTTAGCCGGGCCTACAACCCCTCGAGTGAGGCTTGGTCAATTCACAACCCAACAGAGATAATATCATATACATATTCCTTTCATCATCATAAAGTCATTGAAATCATGAGATATGCCTTACACCTTCAATTTCTGAAGAAATCATAACACAAACATTTGATGAAACACTTGGTGGGTGTATAGCACTAGTGTAAAATTATGATTTCAAAAGTGGGATCGTGCTAGAAAATCCAATGTAAAACCATCACTAGATACTTAGTAACATCCTGAAGCAATATACATCAAAACTGTTCATCAAATGTCAAAATAGACCTTAGATTCATAACTTAAAACATGCTAAAACAATAACAATTTCATGAAACTCGAACATAGTGCGTAGTGAAATTCATAACAGATAAGATCCATGAGTAACATAACTTTAAATCATGTAATTTTAGGTAAAAGAAAGCTTGGGTATCATGGGTGAAAGGAACCATTGAATGAAACCCACATACCTTTACTTTGGAGACTCCTTGAAGAAGATTGGAGATGGAGACTTGAAGCTTGAATGAGAACCTTGTTTTGGGACTTGAAATTTGAAGATGAAATATTGTCCAAGTGTTTGAGAGAGCATTTGGGAATGCCTTGAATAATATTTGGCTGAAATAAAACTAAGTATAGGTATTTTCATGTATGGGGAGGTTTAGGCCCAAGACCCAAAAGTCTTGGACTGACTTAACAAAACTATGTATTTTCAACACAGAGCCGCACCTAGCGCGTTGCCCCTGGGGTGCGAAAACCTCACTATTTTTTGCCACTTTGAAATTTTGAAATTCACTACAGTTGCTCAAAAATCAAGGTTAAACCCATTTCCCACTCAATTTTTCCCCTTGAAAAAGAATATGAAGTGGAACTTTCAAAATCATGCACAGATTTTGAGATATATGTAAAAATTATGATTCTGGAAACATCAGAGGCACATTTTCGGGCACTTTTTGGGGTTATTTCAAGGTGGATAGAGAAGTTCATCGGTTGGCTAGATTGGGAGTTAGGTTGGATGAAGTTGAAAATGGTAGTGTAGTTATTGTTGATGGTTCTAAATCTTCTTTGATTGAGGATGTAAAGTCAAAAAAAGATCCTGACCTCGCTTGGATAGAGTTTAATATCTTGGAAAAGGATGGTAAAGTGGAGGTTTTCTCTACAGAGGGAGATGGTAATCATAGGAACCAAGGTAGGTTGTGTGTACCTAATGTTTATGTCTTGAGGGAGTTTATTTTGAAAGAGGCTCATGATTGATCCTATTCTATTCGTCCCGATTCCATAGGTATGATAGAGACTATGGGGAGGTATCTTGGTGAGGTTGGTGTGATAGCTTTGGTAGTACCAAATTTTGTTATGGAAGTCTTAGAGGAGATGAGGTTGACAGGAGAGAGATTTGAGAAGGCTCAAAGTAGGAAAAAGTCATACTGCAATGGGCGAGGAAGAGAACTCGAGTTTAAGATTGGTAATTGGGTTTACTTGAAGGTCTCACCTATGAAAGGTGTGGTCCGGTTTGGCAAGAAAGGAAAATTGAGCCTAAGGTTTGTAGGGCCTTATAGAATTTTGCAGAAAATCGATAATGTTGCCTATGAATTGGAGTTTCCCATGGTTATGAGTATTGTTCATCCGGTCTTCCATCTGTCTATTTCGAGGAGATGTGTTGGTGACCCAAGTGTCGTAGTGCCCATGGAGGTTCTGGGCATTGTAGAGGATAATTTAACCTTTGAAGAGGTACTCGGTTGAGATATTGGATAGACAAGTGAAAAGGTTGAGGAATAAATATATAGCATCCATCAAGATCCTTTGGAAGAATCAACAAGTTGAAAGTGCAACTTGGGAAGCCAAAAGCGAACATGTTACGACTCAAGCCTATGGTCTAGGCATGACATGGAAAATGGGGAACCCGAAGGAGTCCCAAGTAAGCCTATTAATATATTATTACACATCCTTGGTCGCTGAAGCAAGTAAACAACAATAAAAGAATAGGAATAAGGGCAAAGGGACTAAGTGGAAGACTTTCATAAGATGAACATCACAAGAGTCAAAGCTCATAGCATCAATACATAACTTATCCAACAACACCTCTAATACATAGAATTGAGTAGGGGACAAGACTACTTTCCAGGCTCACCCTCATAGTCATTGGCATGCATCAAAAGAAAGAGAGTCTTTATACATAGCATAAGATCAAAGACATTATCCTCGAAATTGATGACTCACCAACGTGCTTTGAGAGAAATTGTACTAGCCTCGCGAAGGAGGAGGATGATCAAGTGGAGCTCCGGTTCCTACATGGTAACATCATGTAGGCGTAGAGAATGCATTAGTGCATTTAATTGTAATAAGTATGTGTAATGCAATGCAACAAAGGATAGGCAATATAACAAAAAGCATATTTAGGCAATAAATGAGCATATAGCAATATGACATGCATGAATGATTCTTCTAATAAAACTTTCTACATAAAACATTTAACATGTGTAGGAAGAGACCATCATTAATAACCAAGGCCTACTACGTCCTTGCTGAGGTGATTGAGGTATATACCCCTCAATATGGTAGCACGGGCCTACCATCCCCCGAGCAAGGTGATTGAGCTATAAACCCCCCAACAAGGTTGCATGGGCCAACTACCCCCTGAGTTAGGCAATTGAGGTATATACCCCCTATTATAGTAGTTAAGGCCTACTACCCCCCTAACCGAGGCAATTGATCAACTTCTAACACAATAGATGAAATTCATGAAATCAACACATATACATATCCCTTTCATCCTCATAAGGTCACTTAACTCATATACCGTGCATTAGGCCTTCAACAACTCAAGAACCACCTAACCAGACATTTTATCAAACACTTGGCGGGTGTGTAATGCTAGTATAAAACCATGCAATTCAAGAGTGAAATCATGCAATGACATTGAATGTAAAAAGACCTCCCAACACTTTGTATTAACTTGATACAATATACATCAAAACCCTTCATCAAATCTCAAGGAAAATCAAAGATTCATAGCTCAAAACATGCTTAAACAGTCACACATTTATGATATCTCAACATAGTTCATAGTCAAATTCATAGTAAGTAAGACTTATAAGTAAGTCAACTTAGAAACATGCAATATGTGTAAAAAAGAAGCTTGGGCACCATTGGTGAAAAGACCCAATGGTTGAAACCGACATACCTTAGTTGTGGAGAATTCCTTGATGAAGACTGGATTGAGAACTTGAAGTTTAAATGAATTACTTGAGATCCCAAGGGAGATTTGGTACTTGAATTTTGAGTGAAATATTTATCTAAGTATTTAAGAGAGTATTGGGGAATGTCTTACATGATATGAAGGTGAAATATGGCTAACTATAGGTATTTTCATGCGTGGGAACACTTAGGCCCAAGATCCAAAAGTCTTGGGCCGAGATATGATTACTGGGCAAGAATAACACTGAGGCGCGACAAGCGTGACGTTGACTACTCACTAGAATTCGCAACTTTGAAAATTTAGTTTTTGATACATTTGCTCTAAAGTTGGGATTAGACCCATTTTCAACTCAAATTTTCCCCCTGATCAAGAATATGATGTCAGATTTTTTAAATCACGCATGGATTTTTAGATATATGGAAATTATGATTTCGGGCACTTTCAAGGCACATTCTTGGGTACTTTTTGTGGTCATTTCAATATCTCCACTAGGGAACATTCATCCCTGAATGTCAATGAAATGTATATAAGAAGGATAATCAGGAAGAGATCAGCTCAAACAAGAATGCAAGAATGCACTTAAACATTATTTTCAAAAATCTCAACATTAGTGTCAAAATCACTATGAACTTGTCAACATAAACATGAATGCATGCAAATGACATAAGGGTTGATACATAAGACTTGAAATTAGATAGAGGACTTGGAGTTAGTACCTTAGGCTTGAGTGGAAGGAAAAACAGGGATATCACTTTTGGATGTCCTCCTCGGCCCCCCATGTAGCACTTTCGACTTCTTGATTATTCCAAAGGACCTTAACGGAAGCCACATCCTTGTTCCTCACCCTATTTACATGTCTATCAAAGATCTCTACTGGAATATCTTAATAAGTCAAGTTTTCTTCAACAACATCGACAACATCCAATGGAACAATAGCATTCAGATCAACCACACATTTCCTCAACATGGATACATTAATGACCGAATGAACCAAGTCCATTTCACTAGGCAACTCCAACCTGTAGGCCACCTTACCAATCTTCCTCAACAAGCTATAGGGACCCACAAATCTTGGACTCAATTTACCCTTCTTACAAAAATGAACCACACCCTTCATGAGTGAGACCTTCAAATAGACCCAATCACCAACTTTAAATTCAAGCTCCCTTCTGGTCACATCAGCATAGGACTTTTGGTGACTTCGGGCTATTTTCAACCTTTCCCAAATCAACCTTACATACATTGCCTCTATGACTAGATCGGGACCCAACAAAGCAACTACCCCTTCCTCAAACCATCCAATTGGGGACCTATACTATCTTCCATAGTGAGCCTCAAAAGGAGCCATACCAATGCTTGCATAGTTATTATTATAAGCAAACTCAATTAATGTAAGATGATCATTGAAATACCCTTAAACTCCAAAATGCAAGCCCTAAGCATATCCTCAAGAGTTTTGATAGTTCTTTCGGCTTGGCCATCCATTTGAGGGTGAAAGGTCGTAGTAAGATTTACTTTTGTACCAAGACCACTTTGGAAGGACTTCCGAAAGTGTGAAGTAAATTGAGCATAACGATCTGATATGATAGACAAGAGCACCCCATGAAATCTAACCAACTCATGAATGTATAACTTAGTTTGTCACCATAAGTAGTCTTAACTGGTAGGAAATAAGCCAATTTGTCATCCTTACAACCACAACCCGAATAGAATCAAAACTGTTACTAGTTTTAGGCAACCCAACCACAAAATCCATGTTAATTTCCTCCTACTTCCAAGTAGTAATGTCTATATCTTGAGTTAAGCCACCCAGCCTTTGGTGTTTGGCATTGACTTGTTGGCAACTATGATAATCGCATAGAAATTTGCAATGTCTTTCTTCATATCTCCCCACCAAAACATATCCCTCACATCTATATACATCTTGGTAGAATTAGGGTGAATAGAATAAGAAGAATAATGAGCCTCATCAAGAATTCTCTTTCTCAAGTCCTCCATATAAGGCACACACAACCTACCTGGGTACCTAAGGGCACCGTCTCCCCCCTTGGGAGATAACCTCTACCTTGCCCTCGCTCACTATGGCTTTCAATTCTAACAAGGAGGGCTCAAGTCTTGCATTGTTTTTGCCTCATCAACCAAGGAAGATTTTGAACCATCAACAACCACAATACTACCATTATCAACCTCTTCTAACCAAACCCCCAATCTAGCCAACCGATGAACCTCCCTAGCTACCTCTTTGCCCCACTCATCAACATGAGCTAGGCTACCCATAGACACCCAGCTCAAAGCATCTGCCACAACATTAGCCTTACCGGGATGATAATGTACACTCATATCATAATCCTTAAAAAGCTCTAACCACCTTTGTTGCCTCAAGTTGAGATCTTTCGAGTGAACGTATATTAGAGACTCTTATGATTGATAAACACATCAACATACATCCCATACAAATAATGACACCAAATTTTCAAAGAAAATACCACGGTGGCCAATTAAAGATCATGGGTAAGGTAGATCCTTTCATTCACTTTGAGTTGTCTATAAGCACAGGCTATCACCTTACCATTTTGCATTAAGACACAACTAAAACAAATCTGAGAGGCATCACAATATGCCATAAACCCTTCCAGCCCTTCCGGTAGAGATAAAATAGGAGCGGAGACAAGCTTATCCTTCAAGATTTGAAAACTCTTTTCACACTCATTGATCCACAAAAATTTAGCCTTCTTTTGGGTCAACATAGTCATAGTACAATAGAAGAGAACCCAATCACAAACCTCCGCCAATAACCCACCAAGCCTAAGAAGCTTATAATATCCGATGGTCTCAAAGGTCTAGGACAATTTATAAAACCACCTCCGTTTTCTTAGGATCCACCTTAATACCATCCCCCGACATCACATGACCTAGAAAGTCAAACTCTTTCAACATATTTCTCATACTTAGCATGCAACATCTCTTCTCTTAATGATTGCAACACCACCCTCAAGTGGAAAACATGCTCCTCCTTATAATGAGAGTTGATCAAGATATCATCATTGAAAACCACAACAAATGAATCAAGGTAGGGTTTGAAGATCCTATTAATAAGATCCAAGAAGATAGCCAGTGCATTGGTCAACCCAAAAGACATAACCATGAATTCATAGTGTCTGGAAGGTCATCTTGGGAATATCACACTCCTCACCTTAACTTGGTAATACCTGGACCAAAGATGAATCATAGAGAAGTGACTAGCCCCTTGAAGTTGGTCAAATAAATCATTAATCCTTAGTGGGGGGATACTTATTCTTGATGGTGACTCTATTAAGTTGTCGGTAGTCAATGCACATTCTAAGAGAACTATCCTTCTTCTTCACAAACAATACCGGTGAACCCCAAGGTGATTGGCTAGACCAAATAAAAACCTTTTCCAAAGTATCTTTTAATTTCTTTTTCAACTCCTTCAACTCCGTGGGTGACAATAGGTTGAGTATCGGGAAGGAGGTCTATACTAAAGTCTATTTCCCTTTCAAGAGGATCACCGAGAAGGTCATTTAGGAACACATCTAAGAACTCATTAACCATTAGAACTCACTCTAAGGGATGGGCTTTAGACTCCACATCCCTAACCCTCAAAAGATGATAAAGACACCCCTTAGAGATGTACTTTGGGCTTTAATGCAAGAAATAAACCTACCCTTGGCCCCCACAACATGACTCTCCCACTCAAGGATGGGTTCATTAGGGAATTGGAATTTGACCCTACGGGTTCTACAATAAATAGAGGCATAATAAGCATGGAACCAATCCATCCCAAGAATAACACCAAAATCTACCATATCCAACTCAATAAGATTACAAGGCAAAATTTTATGCAAAATATAAATGGGATATTTCTATAGACCATTCTGGCAACAATAGATGCACCAATGGGACCAGACACCTCATAAGACTCATGCAATGATTCGGGCTCAACATGAAGTTTTTTGGCAACAAAAGTAGTAACAAAAGAAAGAGTGGCACCAAGGTCTATCAATGCATATACATAAAAAGCAAAGACCTTTGACATACTGGTGATGACATTGGGCATCTCATCAACCCTTTGTCTCCCTTGGAGTGCATAGAACCGATTATGCCTTGAGGGACCACCTTGTTGACCTCCTCTCACTAAAGGAAACTTATTAGCACCCTGACCTTGTAGACGAACATCTTTACCCTTGTTGTGATTACGTGGATAATCCATTGACTTATGCCCCACTTCTCCAACTATAACAAGCACTAGTATGCCACAAGCATGGACCACTATGACCCTTTCAAAATTTTGGACACATAGCATTAAGCACCACACCACCATAACCTTGGGCCCTTCGGTTGTCATTGGCAAACCTTCCATTAGGAGCATGAGAAGACCCCTGGCCTTGTAAAATAGGTCACCTTGGGACTTTGGAACCTCCGATCAAAACGGACCCTGTTGGCCACATTAACCCTTCTCTTTCTTAACTACTCCCCTTACAATTGTTTGGCATAAGTCATTAGGCGGGACAAGTCCATGTCACTAATCAACATAGCGGCTCGACACTCCTCATTCACCAAATCAAATACCCTCATAATGAACTTGTTCATCCTAGACCTCGGGTCAGCAACCAAGTGTGCAACATATTTAGAGAGTTGGTTGAACTTTATGGAATACTCCCTAACACTTATAGATCCTTGCTTCAAATTAATGAACCCCATCATTTTGGCCTACTAAGCTCCAGATAAAAGAACCTATTGCGGAAAGCAACCTTAAACTCCTACAATTGTTGTTCCCCTTCTCCTCCTTCCATTGAGCAGACCATATTTGGGCCACCCCTTGAGTTGGTAAGCCGCCATCTCCGCCTTCTCTTCCGATCTAACACCCATCACAACTACCACCTTGTATGCCTCATCAAGAAATTCTTAAGGGTCCTTATCCACTTTAGACCCATTGAAATTTGGTTGGTTCATCCTCATAAAGTCCCTCACCAATGACGCCGGAGTGGGAGTATGAGGAGATTGGGCCCCATGATTGACTTGGTTAGCCATGGCTTCAGCTAGCAATGTGAGAGCATCCTGGAGCTCTCTATAGGTAGGTTGTTCCTCTGGTGTGCGGGCTCTTCTTCCGCTTGTGTTAGGCATGATCTAAAAATGGCAAAGAAAATTCGTTAGAGGGGAAACCTTACCTTACTTTTATAGCACAACATAGATTAATATGAAGAGGAAACATTTCCTAAAACATCTCACAACCTCTTACTCATAGTTGTGGCGCTAACACAACTATGAACAAGACTTCAATCGATGCGGTGTGTTGGATGCCGAGGACCATTAACAACCTAGTGCTCTGATACCAAGTTTTTCATTACCCAAGCAATAGCCTAGACGTGACACGGGGAATGGGGAACCCAAAGGAACCCCAAGCAAGCCTCTTAATATATCATTACACATCCTTTATTGCGAAAGCAAGTAAACAACAATAAAAGAATTTGAATAAAGGCAATCGGGCTAACGGGAAGACTTTCATAGCATGAACATCAAAAGACTCAAAGCTCATAGCATCGATACATGACCTGTCCAACAACACCTCTAATACATTGAATTAAGTGGGGGCCAAGACAACTTTCCCGGCTCATCCTCATAGTTATAAGCATGAATCAAAAGAAAGAGAGTCTTTATACATAGCATAGGATCAATGACATTGTCCTCGAAATCAAGGACTCACAAACATGCTTTGAGAGAAATTGTACTAGCCCCATGGAGGAGGAGGATGATCAAGTGGAGCTCTAGTTCCTACATGGTAAAATCATGTAAGCAGTATGCGTTAGTACGTTTGAATGTACTAAGTATGTGGAATGTAAGGCAATAAAGGATAGAAAACATAATCGAAATGCATATTTAGCCAATAAATGAGCATATAGAAATATTTGGAATGCATGAATAATGCTTGTATTAAATATTGCTTACATATAATATTTTACATATATAGGAAGAGACCATCATCAATAACCAAGGCCTACCATCTCCTTAGATAGGGTATTGAGGTGCATACCTCCCAATATGGTAGCACGGGCCTACCAGCCCCGAAGTAAGGCGATTAAGATATAAACCCTCCAACATAGTTACAAGGTCCTACCACACCCCGATCTATGCGATTGAGGTATATACCCCCCAATATGGTAGTTCGGGCCTACTATCCCCCGAACGAGGTAATTGATCAACTTCAAATACTATAGATACCATTCATGAAATCAATACATATAAACATCCCTTTAATCATCATAAAGTCACTTAACTCATATACAATGCATTAGTCCTTCAACAACTCAAGAAGCATTAACCAGACATTTTATCAAACACTTGGCGGGTGTGTAATGCTAATATAAAACCATACAATTCAAGAGTAAAATCATACAAGTAAATTCAATATAAAACCACCCATCAATACTTTGTAGTACCCTCATTGAATATACATCAAAACCCTTCATCAAATCTCAAGATAGATCAAAGATTAATAGCTGGAAACATGCTTAAATAGTCATACTTTTATGATACATCAACACAGTTTTTAGCCAAATTCATAGTAAATAAGATCCATAAGTAAATCAACTTAGAATCATGCAATATATGTGAAAAGGAAGCTTGGGCACCATAGGTGAAAGGACTAATGGTTGAAAACCACATACCTTAGCTTTAGAGAATTCCTTGATGAAGATTCGATCGAGAAGTTGAAGCTCGAATGAATTCCTTGAGATCTGGAAGGATATTTGGCACTTGAATTTTGAGTGAAATATTTGTCTAAGTATTAGGGAATGTCTTGTATGATATGAAGGTGAAATATGGCTAAGTATAGGTATTTTCACGCATGGTAAGATTTAGGCCCATTGAACTTAGATAAAATAATTGGGCAAAAATAACACTGAGGCGCGCGCTTGGCATGTCACTCTAGGGGCGCGCACTGCTCACTGGAATTTGCATTGACCCTGCATGTAGAGCTTATTTGCATAGACCCTGTGTGGTGCTTGAGGCATGCCCCAGGCCTTCGATACGCCCGTGGAATGCCGTCTCCTCGATCGTGGAAGGCAGCACGCGCCTCCGGCGTGCTTCGGCATCTGCGCGCTCCGGACGCTGGCCTGTGGGCTCCCCATTCGACCCGTCTTGAAACACGGACCAAGGAGTCTGACATGTGTGCGAGTCAACGGGTGAGTAAACCCGTAAGGCGAAAGGAAACTGATTGGT
>JAOTQR010058296.1:0-14087 GCA_025774065.1 Solanum ossicruentum | reverse complement strand
TTTCATGAAAATCAAGAAGTAGATGATAGTGTGTTATGCTGGAAAATTCTGGACAGCATGTGTTCAGAAAATTGCTGCACTCTTTCCTTTTGTTTTAGTGATTTCTAAATGATTTGTGGGCTACATTATGAAGAAAATTTAATGTTCTTAACATGGTTTGAGTTATATATATATATATATATATATACCTAAGGCTGCTGCCCTGATTGTGGTTTCATTTAACAAATGAGTTTTATTGTGCTCTCTTAAGTGTAATGTTGATTGGAAATTGTGGGTTGTTGAATTTAAAGCTATTGTCTCATGTCCTTAATGACTTCTTGGGTGTTATTTTATGAATGTATTAGCATTTTTTGTATGTTTAAATGTTGTTGGAACAGTTTGGTTAGAGTTGGAAAAGGTGTGGAATTGTCGATATCGAAATGTAGCGAAGGAGGGTAACGTTATGCTGTCCATTTGTAGGTTGTGTAGAATTATGATATGTTGTTCCCCAACCTTCCCCTATTTTGGGACTATTTTTGAACTATATTAAGACTGTTTTTATGTGGTAAAAACATTGGAAAAAATTTATGTAAAGTTAAAACAGATTCGAGATTGTTGACATCGAAGTGTGGAGAAAGTATGTAACATTGTGCCACTTACTTGTATGTTATGAAGAATTGTTATGTGTTATGCTTTGTGTGATATTGTAAGACTGCTAAGGGTTTGAAATGAGTTGTATATGATGTGTACATAAGAAAGGTTGCAAGAAAATACGATTATAAGTGAAAAGGTTGAAGGAATGCTTTTGCATCACAAATTGAAAGCTTACTGTCCGGGTCGTCGTTTTTATGATATTGGGTTGTCAGGAAGTGTTTGTTTGCTGCTAATACTAGTATTATTGCCTAATATGCTGTAGATAAATATTTGGGGGAAAAGTAGTCACTCCAAGGTAGCAACGAGGTCTTAAAACGAGTTATGTAAGGTTACTTGATTTCGTATCATTTGGTATGAAACATAGATCCCTCGGTAAGTAAAGGCATTTATCTACTCCTACATGACAAGCAGCTGTATCTCCACTCTTTCACATATCTACGCTTATATATATAGTCACCTTCAAATTTACATCTATATGTGGATACCAAGTACATGAGTTCTTGTTGCAAAATAAAGTTCATGAGTCGTTTCATTTTATACGCATTTCATTGCTTATGAAACATACTCTCTCCATTGCCATATTGTCTTGCATGATTATTTACATGTCACATGCTGCCTATACAGCCTTTTAGCTTCAATATTTTGACCATCAAAAGAATCATCTCAAAAGTAATTGAAAGATAAAGTATATAGTTTTTGACGGGTGGTAGCCCGAGGAGTGGAAGCATCACCTAGCCAGGCCAAGGGGTTAAGGAAGAACCTAGCCAGGGACGATCCCAATACCGTTTACCACTGATTAGCTGGTCCTTTACAGTACATGATTTGTATAGATTATACAGTAAAGGTAAAGCTATATAAAGAACTTAAAGTACATGATTCCAAAGTATATCCAAAGGTGGTCTCTTATTCTACACTAGTGCATGGTTTCATTTGAGTTGTTATTTCATATACAGAATTTGCTGCCTTACATATTTAGTACATTATCTCGTACTAAGTCCCTTGTGGGGCACCTGCATTTCATGCTGCAGGTACAGGTGCTAGTAGATCTCCCCAGTAGAGTCCAGGATATTTTGCTGCTATTATCAAGTTCTAGGTTGCTTCGGAGCTTTGTGTGTGTCTAAAGCTTATATGTTTGCATTGTATAGTTAATTGAGGCGGAGGACTATCCTGATCCTTGTCAGATACTTTCTATTATCTAAAGGATTTGTAGACTATGTAAATTAAAGTGTGGTCATGTCTTGTACTTTCGACACCGTGGCCCTAACGGCCTAGTCACATGCATTTCCTTTTGGCTTGTGTCACTGTGTACTTGCACAAAGGCATGTTAAATATAGAAATCCTTTATAAAAAGTATAGAAAGTGCATAGATATAGGTTGGTTCTCCCGAGCCTTATCGGCAACGGGTGCCGGTCCTCCCTAATGGGACTTGGAGCGTGACAGAAGTGGTATCAAAGTGGGTCATCCTAGGGAGTCTACAAAGCTGTGTCAACATAGAGTCTTGTTTAACAATGTGTTGTGCACCACATTTATAAGCAGGAGGCTACATGGCTTTTAGGAGTTGTTACTTTCCTTTGATTCTTTAGATCGTGTCATAGAGCTAGGTGAATTATGTCTAATTCCTAAATTGTTTTGTACAGCGAGTAATTATGCCAGAAACCAGGATGAACAAAGTTAAAGGAAAGGCAGTAGAAGCAGTGGCTGGTCCAGTCATGTGAGACAACGAAATGAGGCTCAAGATGAGTCCCTGTCACGGACATCTCTAACCCCTCCAGCTCCTGATGAACCCAGAAATAATGAAATTCCCCAGAACCACCTATTGATACTACAGTGCAAGATCTAAGAAATGTAGTTCAACTACTGACTCGCATAGCTGCTGGCCAAGTTCAAAAACAGGAAGGTCCGGTTATGGGTGCAGGTGGTGCAAATAGGGCAGCTGGCATGAGGATACGTGACTTCCTGAATTTAGACCGTCCAGCCTTCACTGGGTCTGATCCTAATGAAGATCCCCAAGACTTCATTGATCAGATTCAGCGCACTTTAGATGTGATGCATGTGAGCGGTATGGAAGCGGTCTAGTTAGCAGCATACAGGTTGAAGGGTGTGGCAATATTGTGGTATGAAACCTAGAAGCAATCCAAAGATATAGATGCTCATCCAACCACCTAGAAAGAGTTCAGAGAGGCCTTTCTTGACCATTATTTGCTATTAGAGATCCAAGAGGCCCGAGCAGATCAGTTCCTGAACCTTCACTAAGGGAATATGAGTGTGATAGAGTATAGCCTCCAATTTAATTCCTTATCCAGGTATGCTCCTAATGTAGTTGTTACTATGGCAGACAGAGTTCACCGGTATGTGGATAGATTGGATACTTATCTGGTCAGAGACTGTACTATTGCTGCATTGAATAAAGACATGGATATAGCGATAATGCAAGTTTTTGCGCAAAAATTGGAGGATCAAAGGCAAAGGAGGAGGACACAAGAGTAGAAAGGGCCCAGTCCAAGAGGAGAAGATCTTCAGGACAGTTTACACCATCTAAGGTGAGTTTAGGCCTCGATTTTCCAACAAACCGCCTAGGCCATCATTCTCCTATTCCGCAGCCAGTGCTCCACCACAACTTCAAGGGTCTAGGGGTGATAACTTTGGTCAACAAGGTGAGGGACAAGATTCACGAACAACAGGAGGATCGGCAGGCCAGCCAATGACTCCTAGGTAGCCCTATAAACTATGTGGAAGAAGTCATCCGAGTATATGTCATGTTGGGACAGATGTTTGTTATTGGTGTGGTGCGCTAGGGCACATGATGAGAGATTGCCCGAGGAGGCGTATGGGTGATATAACACAATCTACTGGGTCAGCTGTTGCATCATCATTGACAATTCCTCCATTAAGTAGGGGTCAGTAAGCACCTATGGGTTGTGGTAGAGGTGTTAGAGGAGCAGCTAGCTCTAGCGGGGTCCAAAATCGCACTTATGCTCTGGGGAGTCAGCAAAGTTTGGAAGCTTCACCTGATGTGGTCACAGGTACATTGTCCATATTCTCTCATAATGTATATACATTAATTGACCCTGGTTCTATAATATCATACATCACCCCACTAGTTGTTAGGAAGCTGAAAAGAACACCTAAATTATTGAATAAACCATTTGAAGTGCCTACACTAACCGGTGAATCTATTATGGCTAGAAGGGTTTATTATGGTTGTGTAGTAACTGTTTGTGACCGTGACACATTGGTTGATCTTATTGAGTTAGAATGGTGGAATTTGATGTTATAATGGGTATGGATTGGTTATCTTCTTGCTATGCCACCGTGAATTGTCGAACTAAGAAACTGTACTTCCACTTTCCAAATGAGACAGTTCTTGAATGGGAAGGCAATGTTGGGGCACCAAAGGGAAAGTTTATCTCTTATTTTAAGGCTAGAAAGATGATGTCTAAGGGGTATATATGTCACTTGGTTAGAGTAAGGGATATGGAGGAGGAGTCGCCAACTCTTCAATTAGTCCCAGTAGTGAATGAATTTGTTGATGTGTTCCCTGATGAACTTCCAGGCTTACCTCCTAAACGAGAAATAGATTTTGGTATTGACTTACTTCCAAGCACCCAACCTATTTCTATCCCTCCATATAGAATGGCCCCGGTAGAGTTGCATGATTAAAAGAGCAATTGAAAGACTTATTGGAGAAGGGTTTTATAAGACCTAGTGTGTCTCCCTGGGGTGCACCAGTGTTATTTGTACGCAAGAAGGATGGAAGCTTGAGAATGTGTATCGACTACCGACAATTGAATAGGGTGACAATTAGAATAAATACTCCCTCCCCAGGATTGATGATTTATTTGATCAGCTACAAGGTGCCAAATTCTTTTCAAAAATTGATCTAAGATCAGGTATCACCAAGTTAGGGTGAAGGAGTAAGATATACTTAAGACTACTTTCAGAACACGGTATGGTCACTTTGAATTTCTTGTTATGTCATTTGGTCTAACGAATGCACCAGCAATTTTAATGGATCTGATGAACAGGGTATTTAAGCCATTTTTGGATGTGTTCGTGATAGTGTTTATAGATGACATTTTGGTATACTCAAGGTCAGAAGAGGATCATGAAAATCACTTACGACAAGCATTACAGGTTCTTCTAATCAACAGTTGTATGCCAAGTTTTCTAAATATGAATTTTGGCTAAACTCAGTGGCATTCTTGGGTCATATTGTGTCTGAGGAGGGAATAAGAGTTGATTCACAAAAGATAGATGCGGTGAAAGATTGGCCAAGGACAACAATGCCCACAGAAGTTCGGAGCTTTCTAGGTTTGGCGAGTTATTACAGAAGGTTTGTTGAGGATTTTTCTTCCATTTCTGCACCTCTAACTAAATTGACAATAAGGCAACCAAGTTCCAATGGAATGATGCATGTGAAAGGAGTTTTCAGGAACTGAAAAATAAGCTAACTTCTGTACCTGTGCTAGTACTTCTAGAAGGCACCGAGGGGTATGCAATGTATTGTGATACTTCAGGAGTTGGCTTAGGGTGTGTGCTAACACAGCATGGTAGGGTAATTGCTTATGCATCCAGACAACTACGACCACATGAGAAGAATTACCCAACTCTTGATCTTGAGCTAGCAGCTGTTGTATTTGCTTTGAAAATATGGCGCCACTATTTGTATGGGGTGCACGTTGATATATATACTGATCATAAGAGCTTGCAATACATCTTTAAGTAGAAAGACCTAAACATAAGACAATGGAAATGGCTGGAGCTGATAAAGGATTATGATGTTGATATACTATACCATCCTGGGAAGGCAAATGTGGTAGATGATGCTCTGAGTTGTAAGGCAGTTATGACTACTGGTGACCAGGCCATGGTTAGTCAAGGGGTGGCTAAGGATCTACGTCAACTAGCTAGTTTGGGAGTTCGTCTTCTTGAAACTCCAGAGGAAGGAGTTATTGTACATAATGCAGCGACGTCTTCATTGGTAATGGAGGTGAAAGAAAAACAGTTCGAGGATCCTGTTCTACTACAATTTAAGGGAAAGGTAAGTCAAGGTACGATATAGGGCTTTGACCTTACACAAAATGGAGTACTTTATTGCCAAAATAGATTATGTGTGCCTGATATTAATGGGCTAAAAAGGAGGATAATGGAAGAAGCCCACTATTCCCGATATTCTATCCATCCAGGATCGACTAAGATGTACCATGAACTGAAGGGAGTGTTTTGGTGGGGAGGCATAAAAAAGGACCTTGCAGAATTTGTGGCTCAATGTCCAAATTGTCAACAAGTGAAGGTAGAACACCAAAAGCCAGGAGGTTATGTGCAATGTATAGAACATCCAACCTGGATGTGGGATATGATCAATATGGACTTTGTTACAAGTTTGCCTCGCTCATTTCAGAAGTATGACTCTATATGGGTAATAGTTGAAAGACTCACAAAGTCAACACATTTCCTACCTGTCAGGAGTGATTGTACAACGGAGGAGTATGCCAAACTGTACCTCAAAGAGATAGTCAGGCTACATGGAGTCCCATTATCTATTATATCAAATTGAGGGGCTCAATTCACTGCAAAGTTTTGGAAGTCTTTCCAAAGGAGTTTAGAAATGCAAGTAAATTTGAGCACAACCTTCCACCCTCAAACAGACGGTCAAGCAGAATGCACCATTCAAACACTTGAAGACATGTTGTGAGCTTGTGCATTTGACTTTAAAGGTAGTTGGGTGGATCATTTTCCACTTATTGAATTTGCCTATAATAATAACTACCATTCAAGTATCAAGATGACACCTTATGAAGCTTTGTATGGAAGGAAGTATAGGTGGCCAATTGGATGGTTTGAAGTGGGTGAAGCCACCTTACTTGGGCCAGATCTAGTACACCAAGCCATGGAAAAAGTTAAAGTAATATAGCAGTGTCTAGAAACAGCCCAAAGTCATCATAAATCATATGCGGATGCTAGAAGAAGAGGGATGGAATTTTCAGTAGGAGATTGGGTATTTTTAAAGGTGTCTCCAATGAAGGTGGTTATGAGGTTTGGTAAGAAAGGAAAACTAAGCTCACATTACATAGGTCCGTATAAGATTATTAAGAAGATCGGGCAGGTTGCATATGAGCTAGAGCTACCCCAATAACTTTCAGTGGTTCATCCAGTTTTCCATGTATCAATGCTTCGAAAGTGCATAGGTGACCCATCCCGTATCACCCCTATTGAGGACGTGTAGGTTACAGAAGATCTCACTTATGAAGAGGTACCTGTTGCTATTCTGGATCGTCAAGTTAGGAAGCTGAGGAATAAAGAAATAGCTTCAGTGAAAGTACTTTGGAGAAATCAGCAAGCAGAAGAGATAACCTGGGAGGCTGAGGACACGATGATGTCAAAATACCCTCATTTGTTTAAAGCTAAAAAGGATGCCCAACATGCAGAATTGGAACAAGAATAGGTATGTGTAATTGAACACTTATTTTGTTGTCAAAGGGTTGTTAAATTAAGGTTTATACATAGTTATGCTACCCAATTGTGCTAATATTCGAGGACGAATGTTCCTAAGGGGGGAGGATGTAAAATTTTACATGTACTAATGCTGTGTGAAATAAATCATGATATGGATTGGTCAAATTAGTGTCCATTCCTGAAAGTGCTTGATTCTCGTGTTAACGGGCGATATGGGCGTCTAACGCTTAAGAGGGTCGAGTGTATATGTGTTTTTTTGTAAAATTGAGGATATCACAACCCTAAAGAAAGTAAGAGAATTAAGGTGTTTGTATGAATTAATAATCTAGTACGTGAGTCACCTACTTGCTTAGCTTGAATTTGCTAGCTAAACAGAGACGAGGTTCAATGTCAAATTTGTCCAAGTTCGATGACGAAAAATATTAGTTTTTAAGGGTGTGATTTTATCCCACATTTTAGCATCATAAATGGACCTTATTTTCAGTCCAAAGAAGAGTGTAATAAGAGCCCAAGTATATTCCAAACCACTTGACTATTTGAGCCAAAAACGAATTTAAGAGGAAACCTAGAATTGGTAGTCAAAGTCCATTAGAATGTGATGCCCATTTTGGCCCATTTTTGGGGACTAAGCTACTGAATAATTAACCCAAGTAAATGAGTTATTTTTTTGGTCAAAATGCACAAATAAATTTGTCCAAATTAGCCCTTTAAGAAGGAGTAATAAACAGCCAATTTTGCATTCTTACACTTAGAAGAAAAACATTCAGCTTTCCCAACTTTCTCTCCACTCTTTTCTTAACCTACCAAAGCAGTAGCCAAAGGAGATTTTAGGGTTCTTGAGAGGCTATAAACCTTGAAAATAAAGGTAAGTAACTATATTTGTGTATTTAGTATGATTCCTTCATGAAAATCAAGAAGTAGATGATAGTATGTTATGCTGGAAAATTCTGGACAGCATGTGTTCAGAAAATTGTTGCACTCTTTCCTTTTGTTTTAGTGATTTCTAAATGATTTGTGGCTGTATTATGAAGAAAATTTGATGTTCTTAGCATGGTTTGAGTTATATATATACCTATGGCTACTTCCCTGATTGTGGTTCATTTAACGAATGAGTTTTATTGTGCTATCTTAAGTGTAATGCTGAATGGAAATTGTGGGCTGTTAGATTTAAAGTTATTGACTCATGTCCTTAATGACTTCTTGGGTGCTAATATATGACTGTATCAGCACTGTATGTATGTGTAAATGTTGTTGGAATAGTTTAATTAGAGTTGGAAAAGGTTTGGAATTGTCAACGTCGAAATGTAGCGAAGGAGGGCAACATTATGCTGCTGTCGATTTGTTGGTTGTGTAGAATTGTGATATGTTGTTCCAAGACTTTCTCCTATTTTAGAACTATTTTTGGACTATATTAAGACTGGTTTTATGTGTTAAAAACTTTGGAAACAATTTAGGTAAAGTTAAAATAGATTTGGGATTGTTGACATCGAAGTGTGGAGAAAGGATGTAACGTTGTGCCACTTGTTTGTATGTTGTGAAGAATTGTTATGTGTTATGCTTTGTGGACTGTTGTAAGACTGCTAAGGGTTTGAAATGAGTTTCATATGATGTGTATATAAGAAAGGTTGCAATAAATATGATTATAAGTGAAAAGGTTGAAGGAATGCCTTTACATCACTAATTGAAAGCTTACTGTCCGGGTGATCATTTTTATGATATTGGGTTGTCTAGAAGTGCTTCTTTGCTACTAATACTAGTATTATTGCCTAATATGATGTAGATAAATATTTGGGGGAAAAGCAGGCACTCCAAGGTAGCAACGAGGTCACACAATGAGGTATGTAAGGTTACTTGATTTCGTATCATTTGGCATGAAACATAGATCCCTTGGTAAGTAAAGGCATTTATCTACTCCTACATGACAAGAAGCCATATCTCCACTGTTTCACATATCCATATGCTCCTATATATAGTCACCTTCAAATGTACATCCATATGTGGATACTAAGTATATGAGTTCTTGTTGCAAAACAAAGTTCATGAGTTGTTTCATTTCATACACATTTCATTGCTTATGTAACATACTTTCTTCATTGCCATATTGTCTTGCATGATTATTTACATGTCACATGCTGCATATACAGCCTTATAGCTTCAATATTTTGACCACTAAAAGAATCATCTCAAAAGCAATTGAAAGATAAAGTATATAGTTTTTGATGGGTGGTAGCCCGAGGGGTGGAAGCATCACCTAGCCAAGGATGATCCTATCACGGGTGGTAGTCTGAGGGGTTAAGGAAGAACCTAGCCAGGGACGATTCCGATACAGTTTACCACTTATTAGCTGGTCATTTACAGTATATGATGTGCACAGATTATACAATAAAGGTAAAGCTATATAAAGAACTTAAAGTGCATGATTCCAAAGTATATCCAAAGGTGGTCTCTTATTCTACACTAGTGCAGGGTTTCATTTGAGTTATTATTTCATATACAGTATTTGCTGCCTTACATATTCAGTACATTATCTCGTACTGAATCTCTTGTGGGGGACCTGCATTTCATGCTGCAGGTACAGGTGCTAGTAGATTTCCCCAGTAAAGTCCAGGATATTCAACTACTGTTACCAAGCTCCAGGTTCCTTCGGAGCATTGTGTGTGTCTAAGCTTATATGTTTGTATTGTATGGTTAATTGAGGTGGGGGCCTGTCCCGACCTTTAGCAGATACTTTCTATTATCTAGAGGCTTTGTAGACTATGTAACTTAAAGTGTGGTGACGTCTTGTACTTTCAACACCGTGGCCCCAACAGCCTAGTCATATGCATTTCCTTTTAGCTTGTGTCACTGTGTACTTGCACAAAGGCATGTTAAATATAGAAATCGTTTATAAAAAGTATAGAAAGTGCATAGATATTGGTTGGTTCTCCTGAGCCTTATCGGCAAAGGGTGCCGATCTGCCCTAACGGGACTTGGGACGTGACAAATCCTTAGTGTTTAAGGTCTAATTAAGGGCCCTAGGAGTCCCAACATTGACATAGTTTAGGTTTAGAATTGGCGAAATGGATGAAATTGCCCTTCATTAAAACTGTCTGACAGGAACCATGAGACCCCGATTACGGGTCATGGATGGAACCACTAGCCATAGCATTGTCATCCTATTCTCTATTTCCAATCTTCAAAAACTGATTGCCAAGCCCTAACCATGAAACCCCTATCCACGGCCATCCTTCAATCTAGGGGTTGTGGGTGGCCTCGTGGAGTCATTCCACACTTAGCTAAATTTTCACTTTTCTAGACTCCCATCCACGAAGGCTAACTATGGGCCACGGGAGGGAACACTTCTCCTCTTATTAACTGTGGTCTTCCTTTTAGAAACTCAAAATTTCCTTAATGTTTGGAACTCACACCTACGACTCCTTGTACGAGTCGTGAACTATCCTATGGGTCGTTAATGGCTTCGTGAACAACTTCACACTTAGAAATTTCCCAATTTTCTAAGTCTCCTATCCACGAGCTTGATCTACAGCTCATGGTCTAAACCATGGGTTGTGGACTTGGCTTTGTGGATTGACCCTGAGCATTTTCAGTCCAACTTTTTCTGCACTTCTAGGCTCCTAACTCGAGGGTCATCAGGATAATAGTGTCTCAAGCTATGATAGAGATTTCATAGAATTATGTACCTTAAGAACCTTTATTTTTGTCATTAGTCTTACTCTTTTATTACTTTCCTTGTATCAAATATATAAACAATAATCGGTGTAAATATTAGTTGAGGATGAAAATAATTAGTAAATGTAAAGATGGACAATTATTTTATATTAAAAATTATCTTGGCTATTATCATTTCTTGTGTTGTAACCCTTTCCAAATAACAATACGATATATTTTTTTTGTATTATTGATGATTTATTTAAATTTATTTGTAGATTTATTGAAAGTTTTACTTTTACTAATGAAATGATAAAATTTAAGATATATAAGATATATTCTCCGTAGATTCATGTGACTTATGCCTTGCCCCATATTGGATAAAACGCCTCGCCTTTTGCCCCACCCTTTTAAAACACTGGTACGTATTTATATGTTATTTTTGGTATACTACATAGAAGCTCCTTAGATTTGCGAGGATATTTACTTAGACATTGGAATTAACTCATATTCCAAATAGATACCTCAACTCTTAATAAAGTATTTCAATTAGACACTATTGGTTCATATTTCAAAAAATAAATAAATTTCACATATTTAAATTTGTCTATTGGGTAGTTGACTTAAATCACATAATACTTAATCTCTCTTTTGATTATACACATCCACCTCAAGTAGAAAATGCATGGGAGCTTTATGACTAATTGTGGCAAATGTGTATAGTTAAAGGAGATGACATATTCTATGTGGTCAACTTAACTACTTAATAGATAATGAGAACACACACACAAAAAAAATAAAATTTTAATCAAAAGTGTCTAATTGAAACGATCCTTGATGTATTGGGTTTGTTTTATTTTGATAATTAATATATTTACTTGACAGATATCCTTAATACATGTAAAAAGTGATCAATTTGATTTGAACCCTAAAACTAACCATAATTTTAAAAAAGAGCCATTAAATCAACAAAATTTGTTATGTGTAGTATTCAATCAATAAGCGACCCTTGTCTTAATCATCATTACTTTTCTTCTCATGCAATTTTAGAATCCAAAAACTTAGAAGGTACTAATGGTTTGGATTCGAGAAGCCACTAACATCCAAAATCATCTTTCAAAAATATACTGTATAATCGATGAAAATAACATATCTGGTAAATTTGATTACTACTATATATTGATTTTTCCAGCGAGTTAAGAATTTTGAATTTTTATAGTCCCAAATTCAAGTCAAATTTGCCTCTTAGAAATAGAAGTAAAAGAGAAAAAGGAAAAGAAACCCACTTTGTGGACAGACACTGGTGTTTCACACATAAATTTTAAAAAAACATTGTTTAGATGGTTGTTAGCTGTTGTATTGTATTGTTAGTTTAAGTGTAATGTTTGTTTTGATTGTTACTTAAATTATATCATATTGTATCATTTAATTCCATCTTCAGGTAACAAAGAAAAGACCCATTTTATGTAATGACCGATTGGTGTGGTTGCATCATTACTTTAATATCTTCTCCTTATTTTTTACTTTATTTATTTATTTAATAATTCTACTTTATCATTTACCTTATCTTTTCATGAAATCTACCACATGCCCTTCAATTTTTTGTATGTTTATCATTCAAATTATAGATGTATGATATTATGTAACGACGAAGAACAATACAATCTATCCAAACACTGTAGTCATTGGAACAATACAGTACCATACAATACAACACGATACAATACATTATGAAACAATACATACACCCATCCAAACAAAGTGTTAGTGATTTTTCTTATTGTTTGATGTATGAAAAGAGGATGAATAAGATATCGGTCTTTAATTATATTCGATTTTAGCTTCTGATTGGGGATGGTATTGTGGTAAACATGCACTTTCCTTATTATTGTGCATTTAAAAGTTAACATGTTCTTTGAGGATAATATTGGTTTTAGAATTTTTGATCACTATTATACATACATATACATATATACTATTAGTCAAATAAATATATCAAGGAAACAAATCTAATACATCAAACATCATTTTCTCCTAAATGAAATATCAAAACAATTTTTTCTTTTTTTGTAATGATGTTGGACTTGTTTTAGGCTATTCTCATCCTAGAGAATATATAAACAAGTCATGGTGGCTCTAAATCATGTTAGTAAAGTTAAAGTCATACATAATACCTCTATGTTGGTGATATGTTTATTATACTTCATCAACCCCCTAAGATTTCTTCTAAACTCTGTGTTCATGGCTCCACCGACATTCCAAATTCATAATTCTATTATCTTCGCATATTCTTGAAGAGTTAGTGTCATATTTTAAATTTTAGTGGTATAGATCGATATTCATTGTCTTAATATGATCGAGCAGACTAACTCTACATAATTATATGCTTTCGATTGGTACATAGATCTTGAGCCTGGTTCTGGTGAAAGTTGGGAACAAATGGAACAAGAATTTCTCAACCACTTCTATAGTACAAGACGTACCGTAAGTATGGTGGAACTTATGAACACACGTCAACGAAATGAAGAAGTAGTTTTTGATTTCATAAATAGATGGAGGCACACAAGCCTAAATTGTAAAGATAGATTCAGCGAAGCTTCGGGTATAGAGATGTACATATAAGGAATGCATTAGGGTCTTCGCTGAATTTTCCAAGGGATAAAGCCTAGGACTTCTGAAGAATGGACTACTCGCACTCATGATGTCACGCCCAAAGTCCCATTAAGGTGGACTGGCACCCATTGCCGATAAGGCTCGTGAGAACCAACTTGTATGCATGCGCTGTCTATACATATTATAAGAAATTTCTTCATTCAACATGCTTTCAAGAAAGTAAACAGTAATAACAAGATAAAAGAAAATGCATATGACAAGGCCGTTGGGGCCACGTTGTCTAAAATACAAGACATGATCACACTTTAATTTAAATAGTCTACAAAGCCTCTAGATAAGGAAAAGCATCTTATAAGAGTCGGGACAAGCCCGCCTCAACTAACTATATGATACAAAAATATAAGCTCTAGACACACAAAGCTCCGAAGCTACTTGGAGCTTGGTAACAACAGTTGGATATCCTGTACTCCTACTAGGGAGAGCTACTAGAACCTGTACCTGCAGCATGAAATGCAGGTCCCCTATAAAGGACATCAGTACGAGATAATGTATTGAATATGTAAGGCAGGAAATATTGTATATGAAGTAACAACTCAAATGAAGCTATGCACTGGTGTAAGGATAAGACACCACCTTTAGTTATACTGGGGGATCATATAATTTATGTTCTTTTTATTACTTTATCTTTACTGTATAATCTATGCACAACATGTAATACAAATGACCAGCTGATCAGT